>JAQFVV010006557.1:70000-82803 GCA_028023455.1 Epiperipatus broadwayi | reverse complement strand
TTAGCAAAATGTAATTTAAATAATAAAAAGAAATTACCAATGATCTCAATCATTATTAAGATCATTTACAGTGCTCCACTTCTTCCTTCAACCATACATTCAAAAAATCAATTATGATTGTAATTAACCTTGTTCAGAAAATTACTTTCTGAATATACCCCTTTTTGTTATTTAATATTTTAATAATAATAAAATTAACTTATACAAAAGGTTAGTTTTAAAATTAAAAATGTAATATTCTAAATATTAATATTAGACTTAATATATATAAAAAATAATGATAAAGTTTTAAAGCTATAAAAGTATTTTTTCTTCTCCTCTTGCTCATACGATGAATGCTTGTCAGGAATGTGCTTATCAGGAATCATTCTATTTCCTAGTTACAGGGATAGCTTTGTGCACAATCATATTTCTGTCTCAGCACCATTGAAAAAAATGTAAAAGTAATAATATAAAGCCCACTAAAATCTAAATAGAATATTAATGATCCTGAAAAGATAAAATGTTTATTTTAGTCCTCCCTGAAAATTTTATCCAGGCATTTAATATCTTTGTAGAATAATTATTCAACATCCATTTATATGAAATATTTTCTTACATATGTTTCAGTTATTGTGTATATCAGATACATTTCAATAAATATAATATAAGCAATATTTGCTTTTTCCATTGGTCAAAAACATTAGTACTAACATTGTATAATATAATGTTATTTACTTATTATGTTTAACCACAGACATGTAGTTTATAAATTGAAATAAATATTTCTTTCTTTAAAACAATTTACAATTTTTATCATTTTAGATGAATATCTTTTCATTAAATATTTTTATTTTTCAGGTAAAAAGACAGCTATTTTAAAAGATGTATCAGAGTTCATTTATTCCAAATAAAGTTATTTTTAAAGTATATAATTTATTTATTGATTGGCTCAATAGCAAGTTCTTTTAAAAGCATAAACATTCAAAAGTTATCTTCTTCAATCTGTCTTTAAATATATTGTTTTTAAACATAAGTCCATTTTCATTACTTTAAAGACAAATTAAATGTGAATTATTAATATTAATTATATAATAAACAGATATTCGCCATACTATAGAACATTTTAAATTCAGTTTTTAAACTTAAATCCAGAGTCATGAGTTTTTTTTTTGTTTGAAATTTAACACTATGATAATGATTTTCAATAAATATCCAATTTCTCTTCATTGACTTTAATAAATTAGTTTCATTGTAATATGATAAAGTTATTGTAAAAAATGTTCTCTCTCCAGACATAATATTTACAAATATTTCAAAGTTTTTACATAAATCTTCTCTGGTGTTATTGCAGTATATTCCTTGACATTTGGTGTTAATTGTCCCAATATTTAAGTAGCTACTATTGAATTCTGTAAAATTATTGAGGTCCTAAGCTAAGTTCAAGTAAGAATAGACTGACAGGGAAATTTGGTGTTTTAGTGAACCATTATTTGAGTAGTTATTCCTATTATATTTTTCAAAACATCTAGTAAAATAATAATTTAAAATAAATTACTACTGTCACAATATAAAAAATATAGTTATAAATTTCAATCTATATCTGTCTTAATCCAAATCTGTAAATCACTGTACCACTAAAATCAATGTCTAGACTTGCTCCAAACTCTCCTTTTATACTGGTCTTGATCCAATAATTTTATTTGTCAATACTGCTTATAAAATCTGCTAATTTACATAACTATATCAACAGCACTTTTAAAATTAAGTTTTAAAATTATGAAACATTAATATTCAATATCAAATTATTTAATACTTTAAATATTAAATATTTTTATCTAAAAACTTATATATCCTTATTAAAACAATTTTTAATATTTTAATTACCCAAAATTGACTAAAAAATAAAATATTACACCTAAATAAAATAATAATAATTTTAATTATTATTTAGTTAATATTATCTCTATAATTAATATTTATTACATGTTATTATGTATCAAATTTTTGTTGACAAGCTAAAATTAAAGTTTTCTTTCCATAACTTTTTGAAAACCTACATTTTCACACAATCACTTATAATCATGTGATGCATTCAGCATATTTTAAACTAATATTAAATTAATTAATCATCTAGATAATAATTTAAACAAAATAATTACTTTAAACCTATAATAGAAAATATTTACCACTATAATTAAGCTATTCTGTCTGTAGTATTTTTTAAATATAATTATAAAAATAAATATCTTCTTTTAAACAATTTATTGTATAACTTAATATTTGATTCACTTTACAATAAGCTCAAACTATCTAATAAATCTTTATAGGCTCCAATCTACTGATTTTGGACCCCTACTACCTATAACATCAAAATTATATATTAGAAAATAATCTAAATTTAAACTTTTTTTAATATAACTACTTTTCCAACCCCACCTAACTATCAGTACTAATTAAAAAGGGTATAATCATTTTCAACTATTACAATATCATTGTAGAATAAATTATTATTGGGATGAGGACTACCAAAAGAGAGTAAAGCATCACATGACTCAAGAAAAATTTTGGCCAAATAAACTATATGTACCATTTATTAGTAGGCAGATTATCAAGCTGCAAGCATTAAGAGCATGTCCACTAACAGAAAACAAAATTATCAAAATAGAAAATCAATGTTTTCCAAACCCAGTGGAGCATTTGTTAATAGGTATGAGATGTAAAATCATCAAAAAAGCAGATTTTCTCACTGCCATAGATAATGTAACAGCAAGGAGGTAGTTTAAACCTTTCAATAAGTTCCAGACTAAAATAAATAAGCATCAGGTCACTGCACTAATAGTAAATCAAAAAGATGAACAATATAACACATGGTATAGAAAAAAATAAAGAAAGTGTCCAATCAATACAGAAAGAAGTAAATGGAAAGTAATTCAAACCTAAATAGAAATGAAAGCTGATCACAGTCTCTATCATTAGTGGAGATACTTAGAGCATAGTATGGAGCATTAGAGAAAAATCTAGATATTAAATGGGGAGATTCTTGTGATCAGAAACAAGAGTGGTCAAAATCTCATTCAACATAACCATTTTTTACCTATGAGCTTAGGCAGCAGTATCAGCTGGATTCAGATAACCAGTACTCTGAAGACTATGGATCTGTCAGATATAAAAAAACAGGATGTATGAAATAACAATACGTACACATTTATCTATTGAAAATGTGAGAAGTAATATGTAGGGTTAATAATGACCTTTAATAATAATAATAATAATTGTAATAATAAGTATAGTAGTACTAGTAGTCATCATCATACTAGTAGTAATAGTAATAGTAGTAGTAGTAGTAGTAGTAGTGGTAATAGTAGTAGTAGTAGTAGTAGTTGGTGTAGTAGTAGTAGTAGTAATAGTAATAAAATAATAATAATAATAATAATAATAATAATAATAATAATAACAACAACAACAACAACAATATACATGCAAGTTGAAGTTTTGCAAATTGAACAATGATAACCCAAGACTTTTGAAAACTCTGATTACAGCAAGCAATGCTCATGAATATAACGTATACATACGTATTTTCACCCCCCTTAACAATGTTTAAATATCTTTCCCTCCTAATTTAATTTTTTTTGTACATCACAGATACAAACTTAAACTTGGTTTACTCACTAGCAATGTAAATATATGTATACAAAGTGTCTTATAGCAAATGTAACCCTATGGTCATCAATAAAGTTATTTTCTTTGAAACATCATCATCATCATCATCATCATCATAATAATAATAATAATAATAATAATAATAATAGTAGTAATAATAATAATAATAATAATAATAATAATAATAATAATAATAATAATAATAATAATAATAATAATAATAATAATAATAATAATAATAATAATAATAATAATAATAATAATAATAATAATAATAATAATAATAATAATAATAATAATAATAATAATAATAATAATAATAATAATAATAATAATAATAATAATAATAATAATAATAATAATAATAATAATAATAATAATAATAATAATAATGACTATTCCAATTCGTGAACTAAACACATTTATTAAAAGAAAATTACTTTTATTTTGTGTTGTTGCTGGTGGCTGAGGCATGGTATGTGCTTCAGTGATGCTGATGGATGTGATAATTAATGTTAATGGAACAACATGGTCATATATACATTCAGGGGTTTAATATTTCAGCTCTGTCTGCACTCATAATTGTAAGTTTAATTTGTTTCCAGGGTAGCCCTTAGATGTCCAAAAAGCAGAGTATTATAAATCACTGATAGTGAAGAAATGTGCCAAGAATCACAAGCCTATATGTTGTCTTGAGAATCAATTGAGCAATGCTTCAATGTGATGTAATAAGCCTTATTTTTTTCACTTCCTTTGAGTTGTTGTGTTCATTATAATGTACAAAGTAAGATCACTCTCTTTGGTCATGCTTCCCAGTATACTAATGACTTACAACTATCAATCCCAGATAATACTGTTTTGGAGTCAGCATGAATATTTTCAATAGAGTATGACTGAATAGAAATATATAGAATGGTCTCAGAATTTTTATAATCATAGCTTATAGGTATTATCTTGTGATTATTATTAGTTATAAATATGTTTGTATGAACAGTGTTCCTGAAATGAAATTGATAAGATATATAATAGGTTTTATTTTATAAGTTGGTTTTATTATTCTGGAGCTTTTCTGAATGAGTATTTAAAATTATAAATGATTGTGCCCAGAAATATAATAGCTTTTCATATATTTAGGAAAATTATTTTATGAATGAAAGTGTTATAAATATAAGTATGTGTATGAGAATTTTAAGTAATTTATAGATAAATTGTTGCTACTGTTATGCAATAACAGGTTTGTTGGTATACATATAATCTTAAACTCAGTGAATAAATTTGTGCCTTTTTGTATATGTGTGTGAGATGAGCAGTTATTTATATGTTTGTTATTTCATTAGTATTAATTCCATTCCTTTGGTTATTAGTAGTATTTTTGAGGCAATTTTAAGTGGATGTTATATTACTTTTATGCAAATTTAGC
Source organism: Epiperipatus broadwayi (assembly GCA_028023455.1). NCBI lineage: Eukaryota > Metazoa > Onychophora > Udeonychophora > Euonychophora > Peripatidae > Epiperipatus > Epiperipatus broadwayi. The sequence continues at coordinate 77,738 of JAQFVV010006557.1, read as the reverse complement.
TACTCCATTGTAGAGAGTGTGGATCATTCATTTACCAACACTGCCTGCACATAATACTAGGTGCCTGATTGTATTTTTGCTAGCTTATACTTCCATTATTCACTATGCCTGCAATTTTAATAATGTAGTATATTTTGGTGTGTATCTGCAGACATTTTCAACTTTACAATTTATTATAAGCTTCACAATATTTTTCTCTTTAAAGTATATTATAGTGTTGAGCATAATTATTTTCTTGCCCTAACATAAATATTGTTTATGTTATGAATATTTCATATGCATAATATTGGTTGCTATTGTATTAATATTTGTTAAGTATTTCCACACTGATCTTCTAGTAGCTTGTACATTGTTTTACATTATGGATACTGGGTTTGTAAATAAAGATTGTATTTTGTGAATGAGCAAACTATTCGGTAGTAAATATAACTTATATGATAAAATTGTAGATAGGATTTTAAAAAAAAGTACATCAATGTATTAACTAATAATATCTGTAAATTATAGATAATAAATTAAAATAAATAATAATTATTGTAAAGAAATATTTTTATTATATGGATTATTAACTGAAGCACACAGGCTTGTTATATACCTGTGTTTATATATGTAATATGTAGGGTATATGAGCATTCCATCATCAGATTTTCAATTGGATGGATAGTTGAAGAGTTGGAGTGCAGAGTAGATTGAAGCCTGTCCATTAAAATATGAAGTTTGGCTATCTTAATATATATATATATATATATGAGCACTTATAGCATATATGTGTAGAGATGGTAATCTGGATCAACTGATGATTGCTGGTTTAGCATGAAATACGTATATTGGTGATTATTTATCTTTTCAACATATATGTGTTGGAGTGTATCAGTATTATGAGATAGTGTGGAGAATGGTGGGTCATGTGAAAGTCTGTGCTTATATACCCTATATATTATATATGGATTATTATAGGTTGGAAATAAATATTTTATTATTAATTAAATACATTTTTTGTTTCATTGCCATTAAAATATCACTGCATAAGCATATCTATTTATTAGTAAATCTTATTTTAAGAATGTATTTCAATGATCATGTAGTGTTTATACAGTCATTTTGCTTAATAATTATTTAATTATTTTACCTGCATTCTTGGAAGATAATTTTATAATTGCTTTATTTCAAATGCACTCATTGTGTAGTTGGCAGGATAAAAGAGGTCCTTACTGTTTTCTACATTATTTTGATACTGCTTATTCAAATTTGCATCTTAAGATGTAAGTGAAATCATTATATTTCAATAATTGTAAAATATTTAAATGAGTATTCTGTTATTATGTAATTTCATTTCTACTTTCGTAAATATAGACTCCAAATAAATGAAAAGAAATGACAAATGTTTCATATTTAGTTTAAATAATAATCATCATATTTTGTTTAAGTTAAAGTATTACCATTAACATTTTGTTACAAGTGCATTTTATCCTGAATCTGGACCCTGAAATCAAGATATCCTAAAGTTTTAAAAGAACCTATATTTGATTTTTTTTTAAAAAAAACCTGAGATTAAGATATTTTAAACTTATGAAAAAACTCATATTTAATATTATTTTAGAGCATAAGAAGTGATATTTTAAACTTGCAAAAGAACTTATGTTCTAAAAATATTGTATTTATTTTAAATATAAGATAATATATTTAAGAGAGAAATGAACCTATATTTGAGGCTAAGATATGTTAAAAATTATGATAAAAAGTGTTTTGAATCATAAAAAGAATCTTATATTTTAATAATTATATTTAACCATGGAATTGTCTACAAGAGAACTCATACTCAGAGGTGGTTTAAAAATCCATGTCATATGTTATCTATGTGTGCAACCTTGGATCACTGTTGACTCATGACCTTTTTGTTCTTTTTGTTTGCAGGTTACCATATATAAGACCCAATTATTCCAAAACAAAAGTAGCAGAGATAATTTTTTTGTGTGTGTGTTTATTTATCCACTACAAAACTTCTTAGAAATGTTTCTCATAAGTCATCATCAGATGAACCACAGTAAAAACATGACAAGGGTAATTTTAGTTATGATATGTAAAACCTTGGTCATAGAGATATGTATATGGTGCATATAACAACTTCTAGTGGCTGAATAAATATTTAGGGTCTAGTTCTTTTTTATGCCTTTGAAGGAGGATGGGAGTGATATTATCACCAGAAATTATTTATATAGCAGGGCAAATATGTACAGGATAACAGTGCATATGACTTTTTTCCATATGCTATCTTAGTAATTAATCCCCCATCGATAGGCAAAGTAACTCAAAGGGTCAGGAATCTAATATTATAAAGGTGAAAACTAGGTGATGTTCCAAGAAATGGATATTAATCATCTCATCCTGAATAATAAAACACAAACAGTTAGTTGTAGCTACATAGTAATGGGCCAGGTATTTGCATTTAGATGCTAAGATTACAGTACAACATCAACTCAGGATTGATGTTTATGATGATTTCAGTATAATAATTTGACCTCCCAACTGAGGGCATTATGATATAATATATATACACAAGAGGGAAACTATGATATAATATATATACACAAGAGGGAAACTATGAAGAACTTATGCAAAGAAAGCCAGAGCATTCACTTATGTATTGAAAACTAAAATCTAATTTTTCATATATTATAAAGTAATAAGTTCAATTCAGGTATGTAGAAAGTAATTGTGAAGACAGAAATAATGAAAAGATTAATCAAAAATTCTGGTTTATTGTGAAAAATGAGCGTGCTATGAGTAAAAGAGTGAATAGCATTCAAATACTTAAACAATTAGGATTTTTGATGTTATTTAATAGTAAAGTGTTATAATGTTAATAATAATTAGTCTAACACTAGATATATTATGATATTAAAATAAACATTAACGTATATAAAACATGCAAAACTCACTATACGTATGCCACACACAGCAAGCTAATGTAATCAATGGAAGCCAGAAGGCTTGTGCATAAAATCCCTATCTAGTTCCTACTCATCCAATATCCCCAGACTAGTTTCTGGTTGGGGGCCTTCGTCAGTGAGGAGCCTTTGATCTGAGAGCACTGCACCTAGATCTTAGGATCCAATGCAACCCTCCAGCAACCACCTTTTATCTCCATTTAACTGCAAAACTATGAGTCTTAAACTGAAAGCACCTGAATGTTTTCAATCCAAGCCCATTAGCTTATATAGTCATATGTGTCTGAACCCAGTTCAGTACCCATACATTTTGTTTTAACAACAGTTATACACAAGCATAAAAGGTGGTGGTCATGTGATGTTTATTGATTAATGTATATATTTTCATGAATATAGAAAACAAAAGGATCTTTAAAATTCAAGATCCATATGCAATGCCTGGGTTTATTTCATGATAGATATGTTATTATTATGTCGTCAGAATGACTTCATGGCCAATAAACAAAAAGTATAGATATGTAATTACTAAAAATAAAATTGTGGTTGAAAAATATACAATCTTTGTATTACACTTAGTGCAGAGAAGCTTAGATCGATCAAATTGACCTGGCCATAAGAACAATTTATATGACTATCGAAAATAGAGAAATTTAAATATAGAAGTCAAGTATTAAATAAAAGCTTATTTCATAAATATGTATATTTTTATTTAGCATAATTAATGTTATTTTTATGCACATGAAGTTTAAATTTGTGCATAAAATGATCTACTAAAGACAGAATGGTTTGCTTTTAAAAGATTTCAGGTAGTGGTCATGCAAAGAAATATAATATTGAGATAGTTTACCATAGTTTATCACCTATTTTTTTAAAACATTTTTGCCATAACTTATAAATAAGAATGTAAGGTATAAAATATATATATATGAAAAATCATTTTTATTTTCTTTTTTTTTTTCAAGTTATAAATCTGAAAGACTTTTCTGTGATTTAAAAACTTTTTAAAATCACCGTCATTTTTGTTTATATAGTAATAATGATCCATTATTGATAAGATGATTGCTCTTTTTAAAATCAATAGGATCATTAAATATTTGAGACTTTAGGAAGTTAACTGACAAATTTCTTCAGATAATCTATCATCAAATGATATATGGCAAATAAAGTTGAATAATAAATCACCTAAAAGAAATTGTATAGAGTACTATATAGATATACATCAAAAAAATCGATTTATCTATCTATTCATCCATATATCTATTTATTTTGCTATTTACCTATATCTATGTATTTACCCATATTCCTATCTATCTGTTATCTGTCAGTCTGCCTATCTAATTATCTACCTTTTATATGTTATCTCTTTGTTTATCTATCTATCTACCTATCGTCTATTATCTGTTTGTTTATCTATCTACTTAAATATCTGTCTTTATATATCTATCTATTTGTTCTATTATAATTATCACTCTGTCTGTATACCTTTATTTCTTTACATACATTTTCATCTATTTATAGATTTTTTTTCTTTTTTTTTTCATATGTCAAAGCATCGGCCGGGAAGCAGCGAACCTGCGACAACCGTCTGCAAGCAATTGCTTGCTTGCAAGGCGCTGCGCTGACCTCTTGGCTACCAATGCTTGACTATTTATAGATTTGTCTACTAACTGTATATTGGGAATATATATCTTATTATATTTAATGTTTTCACGGTTACATGATGTAAATAAAATAGCTTTTGAGTTAAACCGTTGTTAGTTTTCATAAATTTCTAACGTTTCGACGAAATAGCACCCGCCATTAAATGTCTAACTTATTTATCTGTCTGCCTATCTAGCCTATCTGTATATCTATTTCCGTGTATATAAGTCTGTATATCTTCCAATTTATCTATATCCACATCTGTTTAACTTTTTATTTGTATATATATTTTACCTAAATATCTTATCCATCTATCTATCTAAATAAACTATCTATTTTATTCTATTATGTTTATTATCTGTATATCTTTTCCATCAGTATATCTATCCCTTTGTATATATACCTGTATATTTGTCTATTTATTTATATGGCTGTCTATTTGTCTGTATAAGTGTATATATATGTACCTAATCCATGTGTACAAATCTTGTAATCGTTAATAAATTATAATAGAAAAATAAAAAGCACTAGATAATAGTAGTGACATGAAAATAATAATAAGTTTCTATTGTTTAACAATTACATAAATTGATTTTAAAAACCAAAATTTGTTTTTCAATAGATTATTTAAATTCCAATTAAACATATGCAATGATAAAATTAAAATAAATAAATAAATAAATTTAAATAGGTCTTTGTGAGAGAAATATTTTTTCCTTGAGAAAGAAAAATAATGAAGATTTTAAGTGCTGAATGATAAATGATTTTATGACTTACTTCATTGTTATATCCTAATATTAATTAGAGACTTATGTATTGAAAATTGAATTGATGATAGTTCTATTTCTGATCTGGTTTGAAAATTCTCAACTATCTGGAAAATTGTTTCCACCCACCACTACTGCATAGTATCCTTATCTATACTAACTGTACTACAGCTTGAAGTTTAAAAACAATTTTATATTCATATTTATTCATACATTTTCAAATGAAAAATAGGAATCTATTTTTTCAGTTTTTGATTACTTTATACTATGTGGAAGAACTGGAATAAAATAAAAAGATTGCTATTTAAAAATATTGTGCAAATTGGAATTATGTATTATATTGATTTTATACTTGTAGTTAGTTTAGCAATTACTTACCATGTTTTTTATCTCAACATGACTCTGTCATATCATTTCTCTTTTTGTTTGCTTTTATAATAAAACTTATACACGATATAATAATTGTCTTGTATTGGTGGTCGAGAGGTCAGCGCAACTGCCTTGCACTTGCAGGCAGTTGCCTGGGTTACAGGTTCGCGTCCCAGCTGATGCTATGACATTTAAATATATATATAATAATTCCAAATGACCCAAGTGCAGACTTTTAATGTAAAAAAAAATCATTAAAAAATTATATGTATATATCAATATTTTTTGTATCAATAATTTCAATCTCTGTGGTCACGTTGCACTCTTTAGTGGCTATATAAATATATTGAACCATAAATAAAGTTGGAACCTCACCTTTATTGTTAAAAGGAGGATACTTTGACAACAGTTTGAGATTGTTGATTAGTATCTATAATGGGATTGTCTAAGTATTAACTAATTTCCAAATTGAAATATCTTTCCATATATCCAGCTATTCATTTAACTATTTATATAACTGCATAATTACATGTATAACTATTTATCCATTTACTCATTTATATATCTATTATTATTTACATCTACTTATATATCTATTCATAATTATCCATTTAATTAGCTACTTATTATGCATATACACCTATTATCCATACATATGATTGTTCATCCATCTACCTATTTATGTATGATATATAAATGATAACACATGGGTTCATACAGTAAACCTTTTTCCAAAAATTTATGGAAATAATAAAGCCCAAAAAAGTACTACATCTAATCATAATGCTTAATTATTATTGGTAAAAACTGTTATTCTTGCCATCTACTTTCTGATCATTAAAAAGCTAAACATAATGCTTCTGCTAATCTTATACATGGCTTTTTTCCTGAATATTCTTGTATTTTCTTGGATTTGGTGTCACTTAAATGGCCCATTCACTATTATAATAATTAATTCTATGTATATCTTTCTTGTCAAGGCCTTCACTTTCTCTCCCTTAACTTTTCTAAGGATTATTTCAATTTCAATAAGTAAAATCACTTAACTATATAATCAAAATAAATTAACTTTATCAAGAGTATATAATCTCCATGGAATACATTTATAAATGTAAAAACCTTCAACAGTATCAAAATACAAATATATCAATATATTTTATCATTGATTCCAAGCCACAGTGCATTTATAAATAATGATGAAGGATATTATATGCATTTCAAATATATGTACTTTAAGCTAGATATAATTAAAGAGTATTTGAACTCAGACTTTCAAATAAGAGATTTAACATGCCAGCATCAGATTTTCTATAATAATAAAGCAGATTGAAGCCTATCCATTAAAGTTTGAAGATTTGCTATGAACACTAATTATATATATATATATATATATATATAATTAGTGTTCATCCCCATATATATATATATATATATATATATATATATATGGGGGGAAAGATGGCAATCTGTCCCAACTGATGAGGGCTGTTTTAGCATAAAATCCATATATTGGAGATTATTTATCTTTCCAATGTGTATCTGGTTGTGTGCATTGATTGTATAAGATGAAGTAGATAACTAAAAAAAGCTTGAAAATCTGAGCTCAAATACTTTCTAATTACATCTACTTTAATGTATATGTATTATACTTGGATTTAAATATTACATATTCAGTCTATATATACACAGCTCATTATCCCTTTATTCATAACTGTCACTATCCCTTTATTCCTTACTGTCACTACATCATTATTCTTTACTGTGACCATCCCTTTATTTTTTACTGTCACTATCCCTTTATTCCATACTGTATCTGTATGTTTATAAAAACAGTATAGAATTAAGGATAGTGGGGGATATATAAAATAAGAAATCCATGAATATGACTACAGTAAATGAGCAAAAAATCAGGATTAGAATTAAATAATAATGATAAATATAGTCTAATTAGAAACTACCATTAACAATCAGAGAATCAGTAGCAAATGGTCAATAATTATATTATCACTTTTT
>JAQFVV010006557.1:0-65000 GCA_028023455.1 Epiperipatus broadwayi | reverse complement strand
CAATCAATTGTAAAAGATATGACTTTATATTGACCTGATTTTTTTTGTTAGCAATTTGTTAAAATTTGATTATTTCTATTTTTAAAAGTAAAACATATACATGTAAAATAAAAGTGTAATTGTATATACATTTGTGTTTTTTTTTCATATGTCATAGCATCGGCCGGGACGCGAACCCACAACCATCTGCAACCAACTACTTGCTTGAATGGCGGCTGCGATACCTCTCGGCTAACAACGCAAGACATATATATTTGTTTTTTAATAATAATTATGCAATTAGTGTATAAAAAGAATCATTATTTTTTTGTGAACTATACAAAAATAAAATCTTTAGCTATCCATGTAATCTTGCAAATTCACTCAAAAGTGGATTACAAAAACAAAACTAAAACCATCAAACACATGATTGATGATGCAAATTATTTTGGAAGCCACTGACTGGAAAATCATGATTTCTTGATTTTTTTAATTGAATCAATATTCATTAGTTTCCCATTCCACTATAGATAGCTATGGAAAGTGAACCTCAAACAGTCCATATCTAAACAAAGAACTTTAGATATATTAACTAATTGGTTAAAATTATGTCTAGTCAAAGGGGCTGTTTTTAAATAATTTTAAATCCAAATTGGATTCACGTTAATAATGCTTTAATATAAACTCTGATTGTTTTTGATTATACTTTCATAAGTACCAATTCACATTTATTGAAAAACATAATTTCACATCTTGGAATATGTGTAATTATTTGAATGATTCACATTTCATGGCATGACTTGATTGATAAATGTGATTTACCAGAAAAATCACATTAATTTTACACTGGCATAATTATAATTTAGATAACAGTGCTTTTATCAAGGGTGCTAGAGAATGAACTCCTATAATCATAGTGATATATATTTTATATTACAAGATATATTTTGTTTTTTTGTTTTACAATGTGAAGTGAGTTTGAGATGAAATTTAATTATGATTGATGTGTTTATAAATTTCAGACGTCATGCAGATTAAAGACAGCCATTAATATAATTATATTATATTATTATAACACAGATGAAAATGTTTAAATTTTCATCACAACTTATATGAATACGTTTTTTTACGTTAAATAGCATTTATTAATTTAGGTCATATCTGCAAGGCAGCACTAAGATCCGCTCTGATAGTTACAAGTGTGCATATATATATAATTTCTACATATATTAAGTTATTTATCTTGATTGTAAAAGACAACATTCTAATAGAATATAAATTCATTCAGATTTCTTTATGAATTAATATTAACAAGGTCATATTTTTTGTGAGCTTTTTAATTTTTGTTCAATATAACTTTTGATAGCGTTGTCTCTCAGATTGCAATCTTAAATTGAATCTCTGCTAAAGATATTATATCCATCTAATTACATATAAATAATTAATTAAGTAAAAAAGATTACTTTATATTCTTGGTTATGTTAGAGTTCGCTTTTTTTTTTTTTAAAGTCAATTTATTTGATATTTTTTCTCTGTTAAATTAATAATTAAGATATTGTATTCCGCATTGTATTTTCTTACATTGAAATCTTTTTTTTCCCCTTATACTTTTTCCCAAAGGATCACTAAAGATTATAATTTCTTAATATAGTTGTAAAAATATCTTTTCATGAAGTCTGCATTGAAATGATTTTCTTGGCTTAATAAAATTACAATTGAGTTTGTGTTGTAGTTGCAGTTATACCAGAATCGATGCTGGAACAATTCTAAAGGGAGTAGAAAATCGGATTGGAGTCCATATATTATTATCTCTATTGTTGATAAGACAGCTCCAAAGTTTATTTAAAAAGTGAATTGTTGTAATTATAGAATCTAATCAAATTACAAAAAAAAAAAATTACTGGAGTAGCTTTCTAGTGCATTATTAATGGCAGATGAAGACAAGCGGAACTAGAATGAACTAGGAAAAAAAAATATGTATTACCAATGAAATTTAATTCACAACATACATACATATATATATATAACTACAAATGTCTGATTTAGTCGAGAGAAATATATAATCCATATATCGAATTCCTAGAATAAGCTTCTTTTTTTAAAAAAAATTGGCAATTTCTTAAAAAAAAAAGTTATCTGATCAACATTCTATGATGAAAGTATAACGTTCTTGCGTAATTTAGAGTTGCGGCAAATAAGGTGGGGAGGCTGGAGCTCAGAATACATGGATCGCGACTAGAACTCCATCAAATTTTATATTCGGTGCTCAGACTTTTTATAAATTCATGAAGAATATATTCAATTATTTATTTTTAAAATCAAAGTATAATTAATTCTTATGTCATAATTAAATATGGATAAAAATATTATTTAAACTAATAATATTATTCTGGATAACATTTTTTAAATTGTCACAATAATTTGACTCTTTCATCACATGATTGTAAAATCCGAAAATTTTTATCATATCCTAAAAACGATATGTCGAATATAAATCATTTTTCAACTGAATTAGAATGGTATTTATTCCATGTTCACGCTAGCTTTTAACTTGTATTCATATTCTTCTCTATATATTTGTTTGTTTGTTTGTTTGTTTTTTTTTGTTTTTTAAACTCGTTTCTTTATTTTCTTTTTTTGTTTTTATCTTTTAATTATAGCTATTGTCTTGTTTTATTTGTTTTAAATTTATATTTAAAGTTATTTTTTTCACATCATATATTCATTCTTATTATTTTTAAAAAAGTTTCACTTATTTTTTTTTAATTTTGTTCTGTTTTTATTTTTATTTATTTTAATAAATTCACTAAATTATATCATGAAAAAAAAACCTTAGAGATATTTAATCAATTGATGATATCTTTATTAATATAAATTTAATTAAAAATAGTTTATTTGCGATGGCGTCATGAAGTTTGAGCACAATATGTTCCAAGACAGATATTGGAGTCAACTTATAATTGCTGATTTATGCTAATATTAAATCCCCATATTGTAGGTAGAGGAACGATATTTAGATATAAAAGTTAACTATGAATATCTAATGCATACTGTGCAATCATGTAGAATAAGATGTTGATTCATCAAAGATTAGGGACTTTTTCTGATACAAGTAGTTTATTTATACACTCTATGTATGTTTTTAATTTTGCTATCTTCAGTCACCTGTGTTAGTATGTGTTAGTGTAGACTTCAGTCATGCCATAAACCTTTTCTCTGATCTTACTGTGTTGTCAATGGAATTATGTGATTATGCAATCACATTTTCATCTCTTAATAAGATTCATACCATTATTACATTATCACCATTTACTATCTTATAACAGTGATAACCTCTCTATAAAGTAGTGTCACTTACTGCAAAACATAGTAATCAATGGAGATAAGAAGTTTTGTGAATAAAATCCCTAACTAGTGCCTGCTCATCCAATATCCCCAGACTACTTTCTAGCTGATGGATTTTATAAATGAGGAATGTTGGATCAGAAAACATTGCCTATATCTCAACACCTAATGCAATACTCTAGCAACCACTTTTATTTTATTTTTTTAGTTAACTATGCATCTTCTGGAGAGTTGCATTCATTACTAAATATCTAGGTGCAGTGCTCTCAGATCAAAGTCTCCTCACTGATGAAATCCACAAAGTAGTCTGTGGATATTAAATGAGTAGGCACTTGGTATGGATTTTATGCACAAATTATCTTTCATTTATTCATTACTATATCTTGCACTGGGTGGTGGAGTTTGTCCCTGTTCTAACTCATTGCAATACTTATTCCAATTTTTTATTGTTATTCTTTTTTTGCATAAGATATTGGCAATGTTAAAACATGATGAGAATAGATTTAATACATTTGCTATTTTTATAAGAGACAATACAATTATCAATAAGACAATGTGGAACTGAATTTGAGACATGAGTTTTAATTAGCATTGTTTGTATATTTAATCAGTTTATGGATCATTTTGAGTGCTGTGGAAATTTAAAAAAGACCTAGTGATCTAAAATTGTCATGTCTCATAAAATGTGAATATGTTATTGTGCCTGGAGAATCACTCATTAGAGTTATACAAAGATTTATAAAGTCAATACTGGTAATAGTGGTAATGCAAGTTATAGTGGTAAAGGTAACATATTTAAATTTTAATTCAAGTATTTTTTTAAATGCAAAAAGATGAATGCATGAATTTTGCTTAAAGTGAAATTTTCAAACATTAAATAAAGGGTAGTACCAAATGTGATCTAGATTTAAGCTTAATACAGTTGCTCTTAAGATAACTATGTTTTATTTGGGGGTTTTCTGGGAGAGAGGGGCTCAGAAGATCATCAATTAAGAAGGGTTTGCTTGATATTGGATTTGTTGTGAGATCAATTTGAAATTTAGTATATATGGAATATCTAGATACAACAAGAAAAGGCTAATAATAATAATAAAACATCATATGCATAATGGTAACTGTGTCTCTTTTATTAGCCTTGATCTCCAAAACTTGTTTTCATAAAAGTCTATTTTTTTTTCTTTGTGCATATATAAGTAGGAATAGAAGTCTTCATCAAAGTTACAAGACCATATTGTAAAATAGATTATAGTCTAGTAAACTCATATTCTAATAATATTTACATGAAATTTGGTTTTAGTTATTTAAAAGCATCTATCATCCTAATTGTTAAACACCATAATTGCCACTTTGGATTTTTAAATATGTTATATTATTGAGACTTGAAATTATCTCGAAGGGTGTATTATGATAACTAAATTCAGTATTGGATTCACTAGTTTTTTGCCAGTGATTATATTGTTGGTAATTTCATTTGTTACAAAAAACTAAAACATGAGGTTTTTTTAGAAAAATAATGAGCTGAATTGATAATTTCATAAATAATCTAAAACTTAAAAGCAGAATCTTTTTAAAAAAGAAAAAAAAATATTTGTGTATTAACACTGCAGTAAATTCCTTGAGATTTTATTTTTGAAATATTGAAAATAATATATAAATCTAGATCATAATATCTAAATCTTATAATTATAATAATAATAATAATAATAATAATAATAATAATAGTAATAGTAATAATAATAATAATAATAATAATAATAATAGTAGTAGTAGTAGTAGTAGTAGTAGTAGTAATAGTAGTAGTAGTCATAGACATAGTAGTAGTAGTAGTAGTAGTAGTAGTAATAATAGCAACAGCAGCAGCCACAGTAGTAGTAGTAGTAGAGTAGCAGCAGCAGTAGCAGCAGTGGCAGTAGTAGTAGTAGTAGTAGTAGTAGTAGTAGTAGTAGTAGTAGTAGTAGTAGTAGTAGTAGTAGTAGTAATAATAATGATAATAATAATAATGATGATGATAATGATGATGATGATAATTATTATTATTATTATTATTATTATTATTATTATTATTATTATTATTATTATTATTCAATTTAGTTTATTAACCATACAAAATTACAGCATTAAGCCAATTACAGAATTGCACTATAATAACTATACAATAATATACATAAATAATATACATAAATGAGTATAAATGACAAATTATTAATATGATTATATGCCATAATTTTTTGTAAGATAAGTAACATTTTTTTTAAAGTCTAAAATAAAAAATTTTCATTAGTAAAATCATGGATATAGGTATTGGCCAAACAAAACAAAGGTGAAACTTTTAATATGCTAGAGCGACAAACCTTAATATAAAATAAAGTAAATGTAAGTGTTTTATGTAAACAATTATTAAAAGTAATATTTAAAATTTTGTTAGTTAATATAATTTTCTGATTGACAAGGTTATATAAAATTTTATGATCTCTCATTTTTCTTCTAATGAATAGGGATAATTTACTTAGAATATTTATCAAAACCAATAGAATTTTAATAATATTTCATTTGGAACTGAGATTCCAAACAACAGATCCATAATTTAAAATAGTCAAAATCAAAGAGAAAAATAATTTATATTTTGTAAAACTAGTAAATTCTCTATCATACCTTAAAATTGCACCCATAATTTTAAAAGCCGTATTTACTATATTTTCAATATGATGATGAAATGATCCATTGCTTGCAAAAATAATACCAAGGTCTTTCTGAATATCAACAAATTTTATATTATGAACTTCAATATAATAAAGACAAATTATTATTTCAAATTTTTTGGAATAAAGAAACTGGTGAACATTTATCCATATTAATATCCATTTTATTATCTCTACACCATTTCACAAAATTATTAATATCTTGTTGTAAGCGTATGCAATCATTAATTGAGTTGATATTCCTAAAAATTTTACAATCATCTGCATAGCTTAAAATGTGTGAAAATTCCAAACTCCCAAATCATTAATATAAATGTTAAACAATAATGGTGCAAAAATACTGCCCTGAGGTACTCCTATATTACAATAATATAAACCAGAAGAATTATTCTTAAACTTTATATAAACTATTTTTTTTTCTTAATAAAAGATTCAAACCACGCAACCAAATTATTAGAAAAACCTAACTTGTACATTTTGAAAAGCAACCTAATATGATTCACCTTATCAAATGCTTTGGATAAATCAAAATAAATTACATTTAAATGATATTGATTCTCAAAGGCATTAGCAGTGTGATCAATTATTGTTAAAAGATTAGTTTCAGTTGATCTGTCAGGTAAAAAACCATGTTGCACAGTACCAAAATTTTATTTATGTCATTAACAATTTTTTTATAAACACATCTTTTAAATATGCATGCAATGGTATGAAACACAAAAAATTGATCTATAATTATTAACATTATCTTTTGAACCATTTTTTTAAAATATGTATAATTTTGGAAGGTTTTAAAGAGTTAGAAAAAATACAATTTTTAATGGAGCAATTAGAATATAATATAAAGGAGCAGCAATATACTCTGAACAATCTTTATAAATGAAAGAAGGTATATTGTCATAACCTATACTTGAATGTGTTTTGAGTTCTTTGACAGCTGATATAATATCACTATTGTTGAAACAATCAATAGAAATGCTATCATTAAAACATCCATTAGTCAAATTAAACCCACACAGATGAGAATTTCTAAATAATTCAGAAAAGTAAACTGAGAAGTCATCAGCACTTAATAATTAATTATAATCCATCTTAGACTTTCTTTTGGTAATGCCAGAACTTTTAATAAAAGACCAAAATTCTTTAGGATTATCTGACAAATTGAGCTCCATATATTTTATATAGTTTTGTTAATCAATTTTCTGAATAGTTTTAACCAATCTTCTATAATTAACAAAATTATTGTAAAAAAGTATATTTCGTGTTTTAATGTACTGCTTATGATGATACAATTTTTTTTTTAATTTGTTTAAGTTTATCTGAGAGCCAAATAGGAAAATAATAATTGTGAGAGTCACGTTTTTTTTTTGGTATATAAAAATCAATAAGATCATTAAATACTTGATTAAAAAAGTCCATATTATAATTAACATCTGTTGAGGAATATAACGGGCTCCAATCAAAATTAGAAACTGTCTTATATAGACCCATATAATCCCCCTTTTTATAACATCTTTTAATATTTAAAGGAACATGCCACTTAAAATAATTTATTTTAACAAAAAATTTAATAGGTGGGTGATGTAAATCAATAGGAAAATTAAGAAAAGAAACACAAAAACATTTAATTTCAGGTAAGCTTCTTAGAACATAATCAAATATTCGATTGTAAGAATTTAAATGGGAAGTATGCTGTTTTAAATTCAAAAAATTTAAAGAAGTGTAACATCCTATATGCTTGTGTGATAATGGAGAAATAGCAAAAGAAGCATTATCAAATAACTCAGGAATGTAAAATTGCCAGTAATGATAATATTCTTTTTATAATCAATCAAATTTTTTCAAATGTACAAAGTAATAGTAATAATAATCAAGTTATCTTGATAAAATCACGGCACAATATATGCTTAACCTAGTCTCTTATCTTGCTAAAGACATCTATAAAATACAGGGCTTAAATCAAATTATGCTTGTGCCATTCATGAAAAAAAAACTGTTAGTCTCAAACACTACAAACCTACGTCCAATTTCAATGTGCCCCCTTGGCAGTGATAAAAGATAAAATAGAACCATTCATTATATCAAACCTATCAAAAATGCAATTTGCCAAAAACGAATCCTCAACAGGACAGGCAGCTTTTCTATTCAAGTCAACTATAGAAACTGTTAGGGGGAGAAATACAGTCCAATTGTCATTCAACTAGATATTGAAGCCGCATTTGACACAATATCCATCAGTACTCTCCTTAAAACTTTACAAAAATATTCAGTTCTCAATGTCTATCTAAACTTGCTAGCTAACCTCTTTTCAAACTTGGAGATTTATGTTGTCCTAAATGGAAAAACCTCACCTCCAATAATACCACATCAGTTCATTCCACAGGGCTCACCTCTCAATGCCTTTTTGTTCACTACCATCATATGAAAAAGTGTTACTGCTGGATATGATAGGATTATGATACAGTTTCTCAGATACATTTGTTGCTTTCAAGGTATAAAAATCACTTAAAATGACAACAATCAATAAATGTCTATATTTTCTTTGAAGTTTTATACTACCAACCATTTTTAAGACCTTGTCAGTTATTTAACTTCTGTCTTCAAATCTTTGTATCAATTATGAAGTTCCATATTTATTTTATTATTTTGACAAGCAGAGAATGTCACATGATTCTTTTAATTATATCACTAACAAGATGATCATTGCCAGAAAACCAATCATGATTCTTTTTTTAATGGACCCAATAATATATTTACTTTTATCCATAATATACCCCTTAATAGAGTTTATGTTTCAGCATAATAATAGTTCTGAAGGCTCAAATTAGCAATTTTAGTGTTTAATAGCTGCTGAACTTTAGTATATATAATAGATTCTTGTAAAGAACAAAGATCGTTTTTTTTTTTTTGTGAATAAGGCAACTATCATTTAATCTTATGTGTGTAATTTATATGTAAGTTGAGTATACATATGGATGTGTATTTATAAATGTATATGTGGATTTGTATATATATATGTCTATGGGTGTATGTGTATTTGTATATATATATATATATATGTTTAAAAGATGTATGTGTATATATTTGGATATGTAAATGTATATATAGATGTAGATATGGAATTTATATATATATGTCTAGGGTGATGTAGATCTATATATGCATGAAGGGAAAATATGTGTATATTTTGATATATATGTGTATTATATATTTGTAAAATGATAGTTATGTATTTTTATATATATGTGAAATGATGGTTATGTATTTACGTTATTCAAATATTGTATCTCTGATGAAGACTGCTGGACAGTCAAAACTGTAAGGAAAATAAAAAAGTTTTTAAGAAAATTTGTTTGCATTAAAGTGTATATGAAAGAACTGTTGTAAGCAATATATATATATATATGAAAAAGAACTGTTGTAAGCAATATATATATATATATGAAAACTAATCTATGATATGTCCACCAACCAGAGCTTGTAATTGCTCTTGTAATGTAAACTTCTTTTGTATTAAGACTCCTATGAATAATGTAATATATTAAATGCCATTGTTTTGAGTCTGGATGCATCCATGTTCTTTTATAATGGTTTCTCTGCCTAAAAGAGTTTTTGTGTTAGAGAATCCATGAGTTGTGCATAAATTTAATAAAGGCAAATCCTTTGAATTTGTAACATTATTGTCATTATTTCCAATAACTTTTGTCCAAAGTCTACAATTTATACCAAAACATGCATTAAAGCCTCCAAGTAAAAAAAAAAAATCAATCATTTTGTAATATTGCTGTAATGGTGCTATCTAACAATAAATAAAATCTTTCATTCTCTCATTTCTCTGTCTCTAAGATTGGAACACAGGAATGGAGAAAATGACCTTTAGTGTCATTATGCAATAAATGTTAATGATACAATAAGGAATTGCAATAATAGGAAAGATAATAAATTAGATTTTACAGCAAATCCAATATCACACATTCTTCTTTCACTGATTGGTGTACCTTTTCTAAAAAAAAGTATCCATCCATCAATTTTTCCAGTCTGGAAGCTGAGTTTTGTTAAGAGCCACGTATTCATACACGCAGTCCTTTTTTCTAGCCTTGAAGAATCATAATGAGTAAAATTTGCATATGCCATGTACCTATATTTAGAAAAAATATAGATTTATACTTTTTTTTTATTTTATATGTCATAGCATCGGCTGGGATGCGAACCCACAACCGTCTGCAACAAACTACTTGCTCACAAGGCAGCTGCGATGACCTCTCGGCTAACAACGCTTGACTATAGATTTATACTTGTGATACATATCACTAATATTATCACTGCCTCTTCCCACACCACTACTAACTCATATTAATTCTACTGTTCATATTAATTTTACCATTGACATGATTAATCCACTAGATCTGCAACAATTTAATCAGACAGGGTGAGACAGGCCATTTTAAGAGCACACTTTTTAAGCCATTACACTTCCATATTAAGCAGAGAGAGTCCTAAATAAGATTGTCTAAACATAAATTTTGTCAGATAAAATTTCTGTTTCACTTAAATCCAGTTACAAACTAAACCATTACTAATTATACTGCTTGAGCAATGGTCACATGTAAGGACTGCTGACTTACTAAATCTGTTGCCATCATTGTTTTCTTCTTTCTCCAAGTATTGAGCTAAAAAAGAAGAGAAGAGAAAAAAAATGTCGGTGTCAAAATGCTGTGTGTAGTTAAAAATGATATTTTGTTGCACAAGCACATAATTCCATTGTCACAACTCTTTTAATAAGATTTTCAATGGCATGACTGCGACCTACAATAACTTAAGTGATTAAAAGAGGGAAACAAATACAACTGTTTGTATCAGAAATTATATATAGCTTTGATGAACCAATATTTTAACTTACAGACTCACATTATTCATATAATGTTAAATAATTTTAATATAGCAAACTTTTTATTATACATTTTAATTTCCTTAGAAATAATTCAAAACTTCTTTGTATTTTTTTTAAATATTAAAATAATACTGTAGCATTTTAAAATTATACCTTATTATTCAAAAATGTAACAGAGAATATTTTCTTCACCGAGCAAGTTTGACGGTTGTGAATAAAGATATGACAATTCGCCATAGATAAATACTCTTCATGTAATGAAGATAGATATGAGAGCTGGTGATCTGGGCCCACTGATGAGTGCTGGTTCAGCATGAAATGCATCTTGGGGGTCATTTGTATTTTATTGTATCTTTATTTATATGACGAATAAAAAAGAAAGAGGAAGTATGGAGATTATTGAAATAGTAAATTTCTAGTAAAATAATTAAAGTTTTCTATATGACCTATTTTTTTCCTAAACCATGGTTGTTTTTATATAATATTAACAACATATAAATTATTATCTTTCTTATTAAACCTTCCCATATTTTGAAATGTGCTTTGACAATATATAACATAAAGGATTATTATAAAGAAAAATAAATATTTTTAGCAAAATTAAACTAATACAAAGAGTGATTTAGAAAAATTATATTCGTAATACATATATATAGTTTTTTTTAAGTGTCATAGCGTCGGCCGGGACGCGAACCCGCAACCCGGGCAACTACCTGCTAGTGCAAGGCAGTCGCGCTGACCTCTCGACCACCAATGCAAGACTATATATATATAGTTAAATGTTTAATTTAATTATTTTTTTCATTTTTTTATAAAAAACTATAATAAAAGACGATGTAAAAATACAAATACTTTACAGATTTCTTTTTTTAATTTACAATTTTCATACTTGTGATATAGCTTCTGGTTGCGTTGTAAATTTTTCAGGTGACTTTTAAATAATAATAGAAAAAGACCTTTGAACTTTGTTTCTTTTACAATAATTTTATAAAGCTTGCAGTCTAAGCATAAGAAAATTTTCATTAAATTTTGCATATTATGGGATTTTTTTTCTCTACTTTATTAGACAAATATTATAATATTTAATGTAAATAATGCTTAAATAATAATAAAAAAATTACATTATAATAAATAATTGTAACAAAGCAATCAACTGATTCTAGTTAGAAGCTATGTTAAATAAAATAAAATTTAATTTTTCTATTTTTGCAACATTATGGTTAATTTTTTTAATTTTTTTACAAATATTATAGTAATTATTGTAACAAACTATAGAAAGTAACCCCTTCTTCCTTATGAGCACTGTTAAACAGCCGCATTTAATCTGGAATGGTGCTCTCACCCAGTTATAAGATAGAGACTTTAAGAAAAAAAGAGTAGCCATTTGAGCCAATCTTAAATGTCTAGAAGTGAGAAAATGAATTTATAAATCATTCAAGTTAATTTTTTTTCTTATTTTTAATATTTCTATTAGTATTTTTGGAATTTGAAATTTACTGTGTAACAATATTAAATGAAGTTAAATTATTTAATATTTGATAAATTTATAAGCACTGTGACTTATATTGTAGCAAACTATAGAAAGTAATCATTCTTTCTTCACAAACGCTGTTAAACAATGATGTTTAATCTGAAAGAATACTTTCACCCTGGCCACAAGATAGAGAATTTAAGGAAATAAGAGTGGCCATCTTATAATTTTAATAATAAAAAAAAATCAAATTTATAATGATAATTATATAAAACAAATACTTTTCTTAGGAACAGTATGAAATACCTTTAGCATTTATGTTATAAAACTGTATCATAGCCATTGAAGATTAAAATCAGTTTATAATTATTTAATAAAAATCAACACTTCTGTTGTTATTTAGCAGACATAATATTATTAATATATACCATTAAAATAATTGTCAAGCACTTTCAACGCTAACATGTCTTCATCAAGGCAAACTCTGTAAAACATGGACTCCTTACAAACTTAAAACTCACTTTAATGGTATATATTTATAATTTTATCTCTGCTAAATAACAACATAAGTATTTGTTTTATTAATTTATAATTTATAATAGAAAAAATTGTATTTTTATTGTATAATTATTTAAAAAACAACCATTACAAAAATATAAATGGAAAAGAAATCATATTTTATATAACTAAAATATTGTATTCAAATTTAAGATAGAGGTGTTTTGAAAACCATTCAATTGGATCTTCATCTACATTTAATTAATTGTTGCAATGTTATAAATGTATTTTTATTGTCATAACTAAAAAAAAATTCAATGAAATAATCAGGTTATTGAATAAATTTAAACTGCATTAAAGGTTTACAATGTTAAGATATGATGTTCTTCCTATGAGGCAAAATTATAAATAAGGATAAGAACATATTTATTACTCTTGAATTTCAAAAGATAAAGATACAAATAATTTCAATCATAAAGAAAAGCAAATACTAGTACAGAAATAGAGTCATCGTTACTAGTAAAAAGGCAATGAAGATGAAGGACTACAAGCAGTCTGGAGAATAAGTCTGATGTGACACTTGTGTTAAATTTATCTGTAATAGAAAAGGAAGACTTCCAGTTAAAATGCTTTTTCTACACATTTATGTAATGGAATAACTTAATGCTATCATTTAAGATTTGGCTGCTTAAAAGTATTGTTCAATAATAGATATTAACTCTGACACAGCAATTATGATAGTATTTGTTACTAAGAAAGAAGGTGTCATGTATGGCTAAAAAGGTGAAGGAACACTAATTAAACACGTCAAACTACATAGTTTTATCCAGTCATGAACATTGTTTATATATAAGATGCAATTTTACTTGCTTGAAAAAGTAAACTCTGCTATAAAAAAGAAGAGAATGCTGCTATAAGATTTATCATGTATTATTTGCCTTTAATGAAAATTATTTCATTCATCTATGGTCATTGACATCCAAAAAGGTTAATTGAAATAGAGAAAGACTTAGTTTGTATAGATTATTATCAAAAATAGGTGGACTCATAATCTTTTGATATCAACAAATTATGGTAAAAAACAGTTATTTATATTGATTAAAAAATACTTATTTAAATATAAAGCCTTAGAATCATTGCCAGCATGGGTTTGAAAATATACATTTATAAATACATTTAACATTTTTATTTATAAATATTTATTAATTGTAAATATTTAAATATTTTTTCACATATATTAATTTGATTCCATTACTAAAATCAGATATGTGTATGAATATTTAACATATTTGCAAACATCTAAGCAAAACTTTCCTTATTTATTTTATGATTATTGTAAATATATTTATATATTATTTTGTTAGCAAATGTATCGGAAAACATTCCAAACATATTTAATTATTATATTATTAAAGCTGAAGAGTCATGTAACCTCCTGCTAGAAATTCTGGAATAATGATCATATATCAAAATGATTATATATAATGAATTATTTCAGAAGTATCTTTTTACATTAAAGAAAATGGTTCTTGAGACAAATTTAAAATGAACTTTTAAAATGCTTTTGAGATGTTGTGGCTGATTAAAACTTTCAAAATGCTAATGTCATTTTGATCATCATCAACTCAATGTTTATTACACTTAATATTAACCATTACACATTGGTATTACAAGCATTGTGTATAGATATAAATTGTAACAATATAAATACTAATGTGTTTGAAATTTTTTTTACATATTTATATAACAAATATCGAAATATAAAAATGCACCATATGATTGGAAGAATACAGTAGTAATATTTTAAAAGGTGATAAAGAAAATACTAGAAAATACAAACCTATCAGACTTCTACCAATTTTATATAATTTTTTTACTAAAATAATTACAAATAGGCTACAGAAAATTTTGAATTTTAACCAACCCTAAGAACAAATTGGATTTGAAAGTGATTTTAGTAGAGTGGATATCTAAATACTAAGAGACCTTATATAAAAGACCAATAAATATCCTTTTCCATTATGCTTTGGATTTTATGGACTATGAAAAAGCATTTGACACTATAAGCATTTATTTGAGTATTATAGATGCAGGATATTGCCATATTCTGAAGAATATTTATAAAAATGCAACAGCACTAGTTAGATTACATAATGATACTAAAAATCTTAACATTCAGAAGAATGTATGACAAGATGATTCCATATCTCAAATTTTTTATAATAGTTTTGCAAGAAGTATTATATAGTTTAAAATGGGAATCTAAGAGGATAATGGTAACTGCAGTTTATTTAAGTCATCTAAATTCTGCATATGGTGCATTTGTTTTTTTTTTTGCAAATAATGGTTAAGAGCTTCAAGAAATGTTGCAAGAGTTATCAGATGAAATTAAGAAAGTAGGATTATCATAAACATTAATAAGATTAAAGTAATGTTTAACAAATTTTTCAAAAAATTAAACGTAAAGATTGATAATGATGAGCTAAAAGAAGTTTTCAACTACAAATATTTTGGTCAGATTATTAATGCAAATAAAAATATAATGTATGAAATGAATCATAGAATTAAACTTGGTTGAAGAGCTTTTGGTAGAAATAACTTAATAATGAGAAGAATTGTGTATATTTGTTTGAAAAGAAAGATTTTTAATAAATGTGTTTTACCTGACCTTCCTTATGAATCTGAGACTTGGACATTTAAAAAAAGAGCAATACATAGACATGAGACCATATAAGGAGATATGGAAAGCTGCATGTTAGAAGTAACAAAAGAGCTCAATAATGAAATGTGTGGGTGAGAAAGTGTTACTGATATCATTGAAAGAAGAGATTGAAGTAGAGTTGGGCTGGACATAATTTTAAAAGAAATGTTGAAAAGTTAAACTTGATTCCAAGAGATTGTAAAAAATTTAATGACCACATATAGAAATATTATGTTAACATTTTAAACAGAACTTTTCTTTAATATACATGTTAGCCAAACGTTATTTTTTTTAAAATGGTCAGTTAAAAAAATATAATATTCATTAAAGAAAAAGTATCTATGCTCAAAAAATAAAATAAAATTCAGCTTAGAAGTATTAAATAATTAGTAATTATAAGTAAATTTAAATTATGGATTTATTTGAATTAATAGAATTTCTTTGTATTTACTTTAATTATTTTTTCATTACTGTGAGTTAGATTATGTGTAAGTGAACTTATACATATATGCAGTTGTTTGATAACTGTTGAAAAGACAAATATTTCTAGGTCTATGTAGGACTCATTTAAGATTTTCTTATATTAAATTAGGGATTAAATTCAAAAGAGTCATCTTTGTAGTGAAGTTGTAGTTTTATTAAATTGGGATTTGAATCTGAAATGGCCATTTTCTAAATTTACTGTTGTAGAAAGATATAGTGATTGTGTTTAGTCATATTAGGTGTATGCATGTGTCTATACCAGAACTTATGACTTAAATAAATGTTTTATAGGTGTGCCCATATATATAGTTGTATTTTTAAGTGTGTTAAAGACTAGGGATTTGTTGTATGGTGAATGTACTCGATCATCAAACTATATTATAGTGTAATTAAAGAATAATGCAAAACTCTCCATACAGTAGTGCCACCCTGTGCCAACCAGAGTAATCAATGGATGTCAGAAGCTTGTTACTCTGGTTGGCACATGGTGGCACTACTGTATGAAGAATTTTGCCTTGTTTAATAACAATTATGTGCTAATATGAGATGTGATGTTTAGTGGTTTAAAGAATAATGTTTAAAATTTAATCAAAAAAACCTTGAACCCTTTGTTAATAATTGTGTGAACTAAAACAATATATGAGGTAGGATAAATAGTTGTATAAATAAAAAAGACAGTTATATTTTGAATGACAATTATATTTCATATGTTTAATGCCGGTGACACATATAAATTAAATTAAATTGAAATAATTTCAACATATGTAAGCTGGCCATTACAATATATATATATAAATAAATAAATATGTGTACATATCATTAAAAAGCACTCAACACATAGACAATCCCAATATCAATAACAATCAGGAATTTCAAATTGTTGTTAAGACAATCTTCTTTTTAACAATAAAGGTAGAATATATATATATATACAAAAAAATAATAAAATCCAAAAAAAAAAATTACTTGTGTATAAAATTATTGTAATGTTTCAATCAGAAGACTGGTTTTCATCATATATATATATATATATATATATATATATATATATATATATATATATATATATATATATATATATATATATATATATATATATATATATAATTTGAAATACCCACTCCATAGCTATATTATTCCAGTCACCCTGTTCTTTTAGATAAAGTAAGCTTGAATTTTATCATTATGCTGACATTTGTTATGCATATAAATGTATGGTTTTTTAAGAAATAACGTTTATATATTTTATAAATGAGTAAGGCATTATTATTTTTTAAATAAATAATTTTTTTAGAAAATATTTGCAAAAACAACTGGAAAATTTGCAAATATTTCAAATTTACATATCTATACTCACAATCCAACACAATTTAATGTCACTTATCTGTAATTGCTTACCTGTGAGTAGAAAAGGCTGATTCCATATTTCTTGGCTTGTCAAAATCTATATAGAGACATGTTTATTTAAAGACAACATCCAAGAAATTTAAAATTTAAATTAAATCAGGCTAAATTTAAACTATCAAGGTAGTATAAACAATTATTCATTTTAGTTATCTTGCAAATATACATTCCCAATAATTCACAAATGCAATCAAAAAGAAATGAATAAAGATAAATGGAAACTCTAATGTTCAATGGATTTTCTCAGAAAAAAGACTCAAAATCATGAATTTGAAGAATTCAATAATTACAAAAACATTGGTCAGGTTTTTAATTCAAATGGAAACATAATGGATGAAATTAATCATAGAATGGGTAGAAATAATTTTGTATTAAAGGAAAATATGCCTGTGTTTAAAAGAAATATTTTTAATATATGTGTTTTACAAATTCTTACTTATAGATCTGAGATTCCAACACATAATTGAGGAGCAATAAGCACTTCAAACTATTCAACAAAATTTGGAGAAATGTTTGTTAGAAGTAACGAAAAGAAATCAAAAGTGAAAAACATGGATCAGAGAAGAAACAGATAATGTTAACATTATTGAGAAAATTAAAATATTATAATAGAGTTGGACATATTTTTAGATTAGATAATAATAAATGAACAGCTGAAGTTTTAAGTATAATCACAAGTGATTGTAAAAAACCAGAAAAAGACCACATATAAGATATATGGATGAAGTAGAGAAATTTGTTGGTATGATATAAAGGATAAACACTGTGAATTGGAATAACTAGGTTAAGCCAGAAAATATGTTTATCAAATAATGGATTAATAGTAATTGAAAATGATAATCATAATTTTAAATTAATTACAACAAAATGCAAATATTGAATTAACTAATATTTTAAATTTAGATCATTCTAATTAGAATTTTAAGTTTCACACTTGTTTTGTAATTGCTTAAATTATGCATGCTATTATATCATCTTAAACAAGTTAGGATTAATGAAAAAACTTTGTTTAGTTATTATTATTAAGCAATTCTAGACTAAGGTGGATATTTTAAAATAAATTTTTAAATCAAAATCCAAATTTTAGTCTTTTCTGGATGATATTTTTTACATCGAAAGCATGCTAAGCATAAAGACTCTATTTTCAGTATTGATATTTTTGTTTTAATATATTAGGATGATCTGGTGTTTGTATTTACTACTGCATTGTGTGTATTTATGATTTTCATCTATATTTTGGTTTAATTTTGTATTATTAGCATTTTTACATTTATTCGTTTTTTTTTTATATTATGTTTTGTCTTTTATATAATTTAGTTGACTTTGTTTTCATAGATAATTTTGAGTGTTTATTTATTTTGGTACTAATAATTTTTGTCTTTAATAATAATATATATTTGAAACAATAAATATTCTTTTAGAGTTTATGGCATAAATATATACCGGAAATATTATTATTGTAATTTTTTTAATTATTAATGTGACGTCACCATTAATGTAAACTTGCTTCATCAATTTTAACTGTACGTATTAATAAAATTGATTTCATAAAATCGAAACGCAAATCGTGATTTTTTCCCTTTTAAATGATCATATTGTGAAAGTAAATTAATTTTGTTTTCTAGTAGAATTCAACTTTCTTCCTCCCCCCCCCCTCTCTCTTTTTCTGATTTCACCCCTCTAGGGTAATTGATAATAATTGTACTTTTATTCTATTTATTGGGAAACGTTAAAAAGGCCTTAGGCTGTGAGAACATCATGTTTAATGAGTTTGGACTCAGAGTTTTTTTAACAATGGATAATTTATTCTACTAAATTAAACTTAATCAAACTAAAAAAAGAAACTTATATTCACTGTCATTAAACTTTAAAAATAAATTGATTATTGAAATAAGAATGTATTAATATATCCTAAAAAAATATTGAACCATATCATTAAATTGAAACATTAGTGTATTGACTAGTTATTTTGGATTTTTATTTTTGTTTTTAAACTTGTCATTCATTGTTTCTGCTATTGATTTTTTAATAGATAACATATCGTTTTTTAACTAAGTGAAGAAATATTTGTTATTGCAAAAAACATATATGTGTGTAGTCAATCATTTGACAGCTGCTTTACAAGCAGTTGTCCCGGTTAGCAGGTTCGCTTCCCGGCTGATGCTATAACACATGAGAAAAAAAAAAATCTATATGTGTGCAATAATGTCCCTCACAATTTTAGATTTTGGATCAAAGATACCTTCATCCACCTAATTATATCTAAATATTATGATTTGTATTGACTATTATATGTCCATGTCTTTGCTTTTTTTATATTGACTGAAAATGAATGAAATATAACAAGTTCTAAGGTTACTCTCAGCAATAAATATATGGTTAAAAATTTTAATTTTTGTCCAGTAGTCACATTTTCATGTTTGATATATAAATGAAATGATTTCGTGCATATTCATGTAAAGTGATACATTAAAATATAATAAAACAGATTATAGAGTTCAACAAGATTGCAGATATTAAATTACAAGCTAATAGTCATTTTTTAGTTGATATAATTTGCTGGATATAATTTTATTTGATTTTGGCTTTCCATTATACGCTGCGTACTTGTGGATATTGTTTTTTCTCACGTGTCATAGCATCAGCCGGGAAGCGAACCCGCTAACCTGGGATAACTACTTGTAAAGCTGCTGTCGCTAACCTCTCGACCACCAATGCTTGACACTTGTGGGTATTGTTGTTAATCATTAATAAGTTATGTAATTTTGCCACTATAATGTGATAATGAAATTATTTATTTCTTTAATTGTTAATTTATTATTTTGTTTATGTGTTAGTTAATAAATATATGCTATATGCTTACTTTTTTTTTTCATATGTCAAAGCGTTAGCCGGGAAAAGTACCTGGGTCAGCTGCTTGGAAGGCAGCTATGCTAACCGCTAGACCACCAACGCTTGACATAATATGCCTACTTTTTAGATGTGTAATTTTTTAATAAGAAATATACTTGCAGAAGTTTTACGTTTTGTCACTCACGTTTCTGACAATTGCAATATATATGAGATACATAAAACTTCTACTCATTTTAAAAACATATGAATGAAGAGAAACACAAATGTATATGCTACTCAAAGAAAAAGAGAGAAGTGAAAATTTTCCTTGTATTTATATCAACATAATTTTCAATTATATATAGTCCACTGCATGGTGGAATTCTCTTCAAGTTTAACCAAATTCTCCAATCCAAAGTCTCTCTTCTCCATAATACAGCTGCAAACCCACTTGCTTTATTCATTCATTTCACATATAGTTGCCTTTCTAAGCCTTTTACAATAACTTAAAAAGGGACAGTAAAAAATATATCATATTAGAATTTCATAGTCGTTTTAAAAATTGTTTATCATGTGAGAAATATAATTAAATTGAAATCCTAGAAGTTCATCTACTTCATTAGTAGAATTGAATTTTTAGTTAAGTGAGATGAAATTTGATTTCATAAACATACTTTAAATTAATTAAATTTCATTTACACTATATATTAAAGTGAAATCCTGAAAGGTGAGCTATTTTATAGCATATCTGCTGTTGATATCTCATGTATTATTATTTATAAAATAAAAATGTATCAATTATCATAATTATTTGCAAGGATATTTTATGAAAATATGAAAACAGTAGAAAACTGTATACAGTATTG
The DNA here is from genome assembly GCA_028023455.1 of Epiperipatus broadwayi. NCBI lineage: Eukaryota > Metazoa > Onychophora > Udeonychophora > Euonychophora > Peripatidae > Epiperipatus > Epiperipatus broadwayi. The sequence continues at coordinate 43,831 of JAQFVV010006557.1, read as the reverse complement.
CCACTTGGTTCAAGCCATAGTAATCAATGGATGCTAGGTTTGTGTATAAAATATCTATCTAATGCCTATTTATCCAAAATCCTCAGACTAATTTCTAGCTTGTGGCTTTCATCAGTAAGGTGGTTTGTATCTGAGAGAAGTGTACCTAAATCTTTAGAACTAATGCATCTCTCCAACAGCTACTGTTTACCTATTTAGCTCACTATAAAGCTAGGAATCCAAAATTTAAAAAAAAATGTTTTCAATGCAAGCTAACTAGATTGTATCATAATACAGATCTGATCCCAATTCAGTATTTGAACATTTTTGTGTCTAATTACACTACTCTCATATCCAAGGTTACTCATTGATAATAGCCACAAGCTAGAAATTAGTCTGGGGAATTGGATGAGTAGGCACTAGATAGGGATTTTATGTACAAACCTTCTAACATCCAATGATTGCTAATGCTTGCACTGGGTAGCATTACTGTAAAGAGAGTTGGCTGCTGTAACATTACATTAGATCCAAAGATAAAGGTGCATTGCTCTCAGATCCACAGCTTATCACTGATTACATCTACAATCTAAAAACTAATCTATGGATCTGGATGACAAGTCAATAGATACAGATTTTATGCACAAATCTTCTAGCATCCATTGATTACTATGCCTTGCACTGGGTGATACTACTGTATGGGGAGATTGCTAGGGAATGGCCATTATGTGCTGTTTAGTGGTTTATGCAAATATAATAGGAACAGCTATGTATTGCATCAATCCTGAATAATTTTATACATTTTTCTTACTGATTTACATATTTATTTGTTTTGAAAGTAATACAATTTACAATATAAAAGAATAACTGAAACACAGGCTTATTATATACTGAAGCAGTCAAATCTGTTGCACACATTTTGCTTCACTGTCTAGTGATGTTTGAAACCTTCATCCAGGGGTTCGAACTCAGCTATGTAATAATAAATCACTAGGGAGTGCAGGTATACAGATGCATGTGATGGTTTATATTTTTTTTTATTAAACTTTATTCTCATTTCATATCAATTTAGTTATAAAACGTATAAATTTCTATCACGGTAAACAATTGTGCATGTGTGTGTGTGTGTAACAGATAAACCTTATAATAATGTTATTAGATATGTGTAGATTATGTATATATTTTTATTCATGTATTTTTATTTGAGAGGAGGTTCGGGAGAGTAACGTAAAATTAGCAAACAAAAGATATGCTTTATTTTAAATTCAGAAAAGATTTTTTTTTTGTTTGACATAAGTTTATTTTGAAAATACACGTTATTTAAAATTTATCCTGTGGGTCTATTTTCAGCCCGAAATAGACTAAAACTGGCTTTCTCAAATTTTGCCTCATTCATATTTTAAATTAGAGGCATCACTGTTGACTGTTAGTGGACATCTGGGGATTACCAGAGGCAGTCAAAATGAGTATAAATACAGCCACATTTTCTAGCTAAAGGACTCTGCATTTGATTTCTAAAAGTTGTTGTGGAACGAATCCACGCCACTCAAAATTTCAACATGAATCATGAGTAGAAATAAAATTTGCTTCCCCAATCTCTCCAAGATTGGATCCATGCTAATGTACTCGTAAGCCATTGCCTCGTGAATGCTGCCAAAATGAACTGTAAAATACACTAGGAAAGGATGTTAACCACTATTTTCCCAAAATCATGCCAAATTAACTATATTTCTCCGAAATGAAATCAACATGTGTGCACACAGCCATCAACTTGTCCAACAGAAAGATAATTCCCCGCCGCAAAATGAACTCTAAAAAAAACATTTATCTATTTTTTTTTTTTTATTCATAAGCTGTAAAACTCAACCTCTCACTATGTTAAGTTATTTCACCTAAAGTGTATCTTTGTAATATTTCCCTCTTGTAGTCTTTATTTTCATTAAAATGTAATTGCTTATTTTCCCAATCGGTAAGGCCAAGCCAATTATTAACTGCTTAAACAATGACTTTCTTATTGCTTTAATATATCAATTTTGTTATTTGATTTTCTAAACTCAATTGCTGGGTTTTCACTCTTACTGTCTTATTATTTTTAAATGTGGCAAAATTTAATCTGATATTATGTTAATCATACCCATTTTAATATGCTAATAATTCAATCTGGCGAATCAACCTTATCATTTATTACTATTCCACCATTATGGAATTTTAAATCGTCAATGTAAGCTTTCTTATTAAATTATAGAAATTCGCCCGGTTGAACAATATTCCTAAATTGTTTTTATTACTTTATATCCTGCTATCCGTTATCATTTCAAATATATTATTAACTATTAATTCACTCTATTGATTTAGTATTAAGTAAATATAGTATTGAATAAATTAAAGTTCATATCCTTACCTTTAGCTGGTGATTCAGTATATAATTAGCCTACCATCTAGTGATAATTTAGTTAACTAATTTTTCAAATGTGTTGAAATGCATTTAACGAAGGGAATCCTAATTTTAATTTTTATTATTGATATTCTAAATAATCTTTTAGACAAATTGTGTGTCCCTTTTGGGATTACTTATATCCTATCATTTCATTACGCAAGGCTTACTTAATCTCTAAGCCCATAATAAATCAGTGTTAATATAGACCTGAAAGCCTTCGTGATGCATCTCAATGATAATGTTCATAAATCAAAATGTTGCTTTGTCATACTTTCATTCGTTACCAGAATATTTAAAGCACATTTCTTGGTGGAGTGTGGAGGCCCCAACTCCAAAGGTTGTGTTTGGTTGCAATGGCCTCTATTATGGGTTAACATTCGGAATTCACAAAACCACAGTATCTTACTAACCATGTCTTTGGATGCCATCTGTCACAAGTGCAGATGAGCTCACAGGTTTTTGTTATCAAGTTGATGAAGCTTCTCGTCTATCCCTGCATTATCATTCGGTCCGCATGCTATCGTTTATACTTTCTCCTATATTTTATTCATCTGTAAGTCGTAATGCTATGATTCCTTAAGCCATCCCAAGTCTCAATGTTATCATATAAATTTAGCTAGCCCTATCATGTGTTATAGCCTCTTAGCACTATCCACCCTCTCATTAAACCACCTTAAATATGTTGAGAATCAACTTCTCATAAAGTCTATAAAAGTCAGATCATGTGATTGAATGTAGAGATAACTATGCTCTTTCCTATTCAAATGTAAATCATAAATGTTGAATACATTTTATAATTTTCAAGATAATTAATCTGTAGTTAATATAATTGTTATAAAATACATATATATTTATTAAAATTCACTAGATCATTTGTTGTTTAAATTATCATAGTGTTCATGATAGAAGCCCACGTATAATTATTTGAATCTGTTAGATTATTTGTTATTTAAATATCATAGCATGAGTAATAGAAGCCCCACAAATCTTATATCTTAAATTAGCATATTAAGCCGCATCATTTTGATTAATTACTGTTTTCATTAATATGTATACTTGGTATTTGCATATCCATCATTCCATAAGTCATGTTGCTAAGGCCAGTATGGAATGCACAAGTAAATAGTATGTGAAACCCAGATCGAGTATTCATTATGTATGAACAAATTCATAGTATATTTAATCCTTTATATCCATTTGCTTATATACAAACTTAACTACATGATTAATATTGTTATAAATAAATTCATCTTTAATAATTTATTCTTTGGGTATTTTATTCATGCATGCATGCACATCTGTTATTATATTGCGTCATCCTTTAGTTAATCCTAAGATATACTGTGTCTCTGCTGAGGTTCTGGGATGGGGATTGTTGGAAATTTCATGTGCTATCATCAGAAGTGTTGTTCGTAATGTTATAGATTTGGGAAATGGGCAATAGGGCGGAGTTCATGAGTATTCCTGACCTGTGTATCTCGCATATGATTGAACTCTAGGTACTTTTGCTTAGATGCTAGTTCTTGTTAGACGAACATACAATTCTGACTGGTACAATACCTGTGTCTATATATGTGATATATAGGGTATATGAGCACAGACTTTTACACCACTCTCCACTCTATCTCATAACACTGATACACTTGAACACATATATGTCAAAAAGATAAATAATCACCAATATACTATAATGATCCAGATTTAGCAGCTGACTGTCATCTGCACTACAGGGCACCATTTAGGCATTTGAACCTAAAAAAAATTATAAAGTAGGCAGATACGTAAGTCAAAAAAAATTTTTTATTTTATTTATATATTTTGATATCCGGTCTTTAGCCCATGTCACTAGCTCAGGGAGTAGCAGAGATTTAATAAGATAATATCTTATCTAATTATATTTCAATATTTAAAAATAAATAAAATAAGCCCTGCCAGTAATTAACATACAAAAATTTATTTACACACATATATATATAAGATTTAACATTATTATTTTAATATGTTTACTTTAACATTTAACATTATTTTTACTTTTATTTTAGATTTTTAATTTACATTTTAAATTTTATACTATTATTAGTTCGCACAGATTTGTTTAAAAATATTGAGTATAGATCGGTTACATAGATTCCACGGTCAAAAACATTTCAAAATAAACATAAACGATCAAAATACAAAACCATTGATACCGTCAATTGCAGAGGGAAATTTATAAGTAATGCAATAGCATTCACCATAAGATGCTTGCATTAACACCAATAACTTAAAAGACATCCGAATAAACACATTTTAGATACTCACTGTAAGGTCTCAGTATTTACCGAATGTCTATATATATTTTGATCGAATATGAAAACCAAAAACATAATCAACCGGTAACGAACCCATGCAAGCGTCTATACCCAACTTAAATTTAATGCACCTTTATTTAGAGTGTCGAGTATAAATAGACTACATATATTTGCATTTGAAAAGAACATATTCAATCCTTGTTTAACCCTAGGCCAAAGGTTCGCAGTCAAACCAAACTTCAATCCATCTGACATATTCATGTGTTCAATGTAATATGAATACGGCAGCACAATTAGGTTAAGAGAAGAAACTGCTTCTTGTCAGATAGGAATACTACATCTATCAGACAAGAAGAGCAATAAAAAAAACTCCATCGAAAGGAACAGCATTCTACATATTATAATCCCTTCCATTGGCAAAACGGAAGTGTGCGGCATATAAAACAATTCTGCCCATAGCGAAACTTTAATTACATCTACTAACTACATCAATATATCCAATTCATTGACCCAATTCAACCACAAAACAAATAACCTAAGATTACCCTCCCCTAATATAACTTTACAAATCTATATAGCCATTCACACCCGACTTAAGTTTAATATTTATATAACTAGTTTAATGAAAAACAGAAATCATAATAAAACTTAAAGAACAAATAAATAAATAAATGGAAATGATTTTACAAAAGAAATACATTAAATAAAATTATAACTAATTAATAAATAACATTGGTCAGATAGGATTCTATTTTTTAATTATTTTAAATATGGAAAGGTTTTAATTTAATGTTCATTAATTATAAAGTTCTTACGGTTTAAAACAGTTCATCTTTATCTGTTGCTTGCCATTTGAACATCAATTCCCATGCCATCCTAAAAAGATTGTTTGAGTTAGCCATTGTTTTTCATTTATTTATACGGAGGTCTGTTAGCTTAGTTGGTCCTTAATGTAGAAAAAAAACGATGTCATTTCTCTTTTTTTTAACAAAACTGAAGGGATTGAAGAGTGCATCTTTTCAATCCTTTCTCCTTCAACTCCACACTAACACATATTGTCACATCGTAATAACAAATTAACTCTTCTGTTTTCAAACCTTTCCTTTTATAATAACCCTGTGGATTAACTCAACATTACGTCATGATGGTGAAAACCTTTTCATTGAGGTCCAATTTCCCAATAAATTTCTTTCATTTGCTAAAAGTTTCTATTGTTTTCCAATCTGACCGATGCTTATGATTTAAATGTCCAAAGGATAGTTTACTAATTAAAATAATCATTTCCATTTTACAAAAGATTAATTAATTTGTTTTCAAACTTAAACATATATTTTTATCTCTAAATCTTTTCTGAAAATTTAGTTTTAAACTACTCTTTTTTTAATAAAGTTTTACTTTAATAATTATTTATCTGTGCGATTTTATATATATGCAAGTTTAAGATGATTTTTTAATTTTCAGTTTTTAATTCTTAAAAAAGAAATTTTTATTGACGAACTTTTTTTTTTTATGTTTACTAATCAAAAGTAATGTAACATACGTATGTGCCCATTACATATCAGTAAACTTGCTTAAAATAAATGAACAAAAAAAAATATTTTACTTAGGGTTAGTAATTACGGTACATGATTAACAAAATTTACAAAACATTCGGTTAGTATAAAGACTATATACAAAAAAAAATGTTGACTATCATTTTCCTAAGGACCATCCACGTCTACACCTCCTCCCCACAAGAGTTCTATTTTTTTTATACATTTTATTTTTACACACGGCATGACAAGCAAGTTATTTAAATTATTTATTTAAGAAGGTTGCATTGAGGTAAATATGTTATAAGGAATAATGGGTTTAAACGTGTGTATTTGCAACACAATTATAAATACCACCATTTTATTTATGACTGATTGAAATGCATACATAGGGTTACACTGAATTATTTCCCAATGGTACTCATCATAAGGTACCACATTTCAATCATAAACTTACATGGCTGGGCGCACCTATACATGTTAAAGCATAATATATATCAACAAACAAAAAAAAAACATTTATTGCAACCTTTTGACTTTTTTTTTTTTTTAACAAAAATTAATTTTAAAATTATTTATACTTTCTTGTGTTTAATATATATGCACAAATTCTTCTGGCAGTGCTTTTATAAGATTTAAAGTATACGACTTTATGTAACAGATAAAAATATTTCATTTTGAAAAAAGAAATTTACTCAGGGCCCTGGTAGTTTATTAAAGATCAGCCCCACATTGGGTGCCAGTTATAACGATCCAGATTTAGTAGCTTACCATCATCTTCACTACAGGGCACCATCTAAGCATTTGAACCTAGAAAAATTTATAAAGTAGGGAGATATGTAAGTCAAAAAAATTTTTTTTTATTTTATTTATATATTTTGATATCCAGTCGTTAGCCCATGTCACTAGCTCAGGAAGTAGCAGAGATTTAATAATATCATGTCTTATCTAATTATATTTCAATATTAAAAAATAAATAAAATAAGCCATTGCCAGTAATTAACATACAAAAATTTATTTACGCACATATATATATAAGATTTAACATTATTATTTTAATATGTTTACTTTAACATTTAACATTATTTTTACTTTTATTTTAGATTTTTAATTTACATTTTAAATTTTATACTATTACTAGTTCGCACAGATTTGTTTAAAAATGTTGAGTATAGATTGGTTACATAGATTCCACGGTCAAAAACATTTCAAAATAAATGTAAATGATCAAAATACAAAATCATTGATACTGTCAATTGTAGAGGGAAATTTATAAGTAACCCAATAGCATTCACCATAAGATGCTTGCATTAACACCAATAACTTAAAAGACATTCGAATAAATACATTTTAGATACTCCCCGTAAGGTATCAGTATTTACCGAATGTCTATATATATTTTGATTAAATATGAAAACCAAAAACATAATCAACCGGTAATGAAGCCATGCAAGCGTCTATACCCAACTTAAATTTAATGCATCTTTGTTTAGAGTGTTGAATATGAATAGACTACATAGATTTGCATTTGAAAAGAAAATATTCAATCCTTGTTTAACCTTAGGCCAAAGGTTCACAGTCAAACCAAACTTCAATCCATCTGATATATCAATGTGTTCAATGTAATACGAATATGTCAGCACAATTAAGTTAAGAGAAGAAACTGCTTTTCTTCAGAAAGGAATACTACATCTATCAGACAAGAAGAGCAATAAAAAAAAACTCCATTGAAAGGAACAGCGTTCTACGTCTTATAATCCCTTCCATAGGCAAAACGGAAGTGTGCGGTGTATAAAGCAATTCTGCCTGTAGTAAAACTCGAATTACATCTACTAACTACATCAATATATCCAATTCATTGACCTAATTCAACCACAAAACAAATAACCTAAGATTACCCTCCCCTAATATAACTTTACAAATCTATATAGCCATTCATGCTCAACATAAGTTTAATATTTATATAACTAGTTTAATGAAAAACAGAAATCATAATAAAATTTAAAGAACAAATAAATAAATAAATGGAAATGATTTTACAAAAGAAATACATTAAATAAAATTATAACTAATTAATAAACAACGTTGGTCAGATAGGATTCTATTTTTTAATTATTTTAAATACGGAAAGTTTTTAATTTAATGTTCATTAATTATAAAGTTTTTATGGTTTAAAACAGTTCATCTTTATCTGTTGCTTGCCATTTGAACATCAATTCCCATGCCATCCTAAAAAGATTGGTTGAGTTAGCCATTGTTTTTTATTTATTTATCTGGAGGTCTGTTAGTTTAGTTGGTCCTTAATGTAGAAAAAAAAAGATGTCATTTCTCTTTTTTTTTAACAAAACTGAAGGGATTGAAGAGTGTGTCTTTTCAATCCCTTCTCCTTCAATTCCACACAAACACATATTGTCACATCATAATAACCAATTAACTCTTCTATTTTTAAACCTTTCCCTTTATAATAACCCTGTGGATTAACTCAACATTACATCATGATGGTGAAAACCTTTTCATTGAGGTCAGATTTCCCGATGGATTTTTTTCATTTGCTAAAAGTTTCTATTGTTTTCCTATCTGACCGATGCTTATACATTTAAATGCCCAAAGGCTAGTTTACTAATTAAAATAATCATTTCCATTTTACAAAAGATTAATTAATTTGTTTTCAAACTTAAACATATATTTTTATCTCTAAATCTTTTCTGAAAATTTAGTTTTAAACTACTCTTTTTTTAATAAAGTTTTATTTTAATAATTATTTATCTGTGCGATTTTATATATATGCAAGTTTAAGATGATTTTTTAATTTTCAGTTTTTAATTCTTAAAAAAGAAATTTTTATTGGCGAACTTTTTTTTTTTATGTTTACTAATAAAAAATAATGTAACGTACATATGTGCCCATTACAAAATGTATTTCATGCTAAAACAGCAATCATCAGTTGGTCCAGATTACCATCTCTACACATATATGCTATAAGTTCTCACATATATATTAAGGTAGCCAATCTTCATACTTTAACAGACAGGCTTCAATCTACTCCTCACTCCAACTCTTCAACCGTCCATCCAATTGAAACTCTGATAATGAAAAAAAAAGAGTGTTACAATAGTAATGGGTAAAGCAAGAGAAAACCAAATAATTAGAATGTCATTTACAATCAGTTATATTATTGAATTTGATTCACATTTTAAGACTTCAGTTTATAGATTTTTTCACATGATAAATTATGGTTTAATATGGCTCTGGAATGTTAACATACTGATTTGGAACAAATAAAATTTGATTAATTTAGGTTTACAAAAAATGATAAATTGTAAATGAACCAAATTAAAACCAATTATTTGACATACAACAGTGTTTACAAAAAGGTATATTTAACTGGAGTTGATAACTCATGTATTATTATTTCATGTAAATATTATTAAATATATTTTAATTATCAACTACATTATTTTCTTTTAAGATTTGCAGTCAGCAACCAGGATAAATACTAGAACTGCAAAACAAAGAATTCAGGATTTGTGTTAATAATTTTATTAATCATTCATTATATTAGAGATTATCTACTTAATGAATAATATTTCTGTTGCAAAATTTTCACTACACCACTCTTATATGAGGTAGGGATTTTTTCTCTCTGCTTTTAAGACCTTGTGGAGGGGTGTAATCATAAACATTTCGCCAAAGACATGTAAAAGATGTATGACTTCCAAGATGCATATTCTATTTTAACCAGCATTCATCAAATGGTCCAAACCACAAACTTTTATATGTATCTTTATCATTGTTATATATATATATATATATATATATATATATATACAATGATAAAGATATATATATATATATATATAAGGAACTTGCACCCGCGTTTTCAAACATTTCACAGCAATCCAATCCATCTTATGCAACTGAAACACATGACCACATACATGTGAAAAAGATAAATAATCTTCAATACATATATTTCATGCTGAACCAGCACTCATCAGTTTATCCAGATCATTATCTCCAACATATATATACAATCACTACTCACTTTATATTAAGATAGCAAATCTTCAAACTTTAATAGACAAGTTTCAATCTTCTCCACTCTCCACCTCTTAAGCTATCCATATCATTAAAAATACAAAGATGAAATGCTCAAAGCTCTGGCTGATGCCAATATTATTGTCATACCCATGTTGACTTTCAGCCCATCTGACCCCTCACATATAGGACTTTAATATGTCCATTTAATTATACAGAAAAAAGTTGTACAGAATGCAGGATGACTATGTAATATTTAAATATATGTATCTTGTTTATACTAAACTTAATGTAATTATAAGTTACATGAGCTTAGATTTTTAAATACTCTACAGCTATCCAATCCATCTTATACAACTGTAACACATTATGACTATTCTACCATATGTAAAGTGAGTAAGTGATTAAAAATGGTAATTTTTTAAAGAAAAATAATATCCACACAATTTATCCCACAATTTGAAAAATTAATAAAGTAGTTCCAAATCTTAAAGATAAAATTCCTTTGGAGTCTCATGATATACATGAAATTCCATGAGGAGTTTGTTTACATTCATACTTTGGAAAGACCAATCATAGAATAAACATAAGAAAGAACTCAATTTGATAGTCAGAGGAAAAACCTAATTCATCAGCCATTTATTCACACTTTAAATTAACTAACCATGATATCAATTTTAATAAAACACATTCTGACAAAAATTGAACAATAGATTGCTAAGGGAAGCTATAGAGATTTATAAAAGTTTTAAGAGCAGAAATGAATAATGTGAATTAAAGAAAATTAATAATATTTGGAAAAATCTATTGGAAGATAAAATATTTTTTTAAAACTTCTCAATCAATAGAATTTGAGAATGAGGAGAAAATAACAAGGGGGGGGGGGATAATAAAGATTTAAAATCTCACTACACACATTCTTATGATTTAAGAGGCTCTGAGGAAAGTGCTTGTTATTGCACTTACACTTCAGCTATTTAGCTATTATATTTTTATTACATGGAAGCTCCCAGAAATAATACTCCATGAGAATATATCCATGAGAATATATATATATATATTATGACCTTTCTATCCAGTATTGTGGGCCGTCACAATCTGCCCTTTACTTATGTTGTGTAACTACATACACCTCGAGCCCACCACGTTATGCCACGATCCACCCTTTCACCCTACGTGTAATTACGTGTATATGTGTACTCCACTTCTCCCAAAATAAATAATATAACATAGTGAAAATCGCCTCCCCGGGTTCTAGCTCTAATAATTAATGAGATATTCAATTAAATGTGTTACTAGCTCAGGTTTCTTAAAAAATTAACTTAGGTTCAGTTTTAGATTAACTCAAATAACTATTCTATAATTCATGAGATTAGAAATGGAAATAAGGTGACAAAGTAGATTGCATTGAGATAATATCCCATAGAATACCACCTCAATGGCATAAGAACACTATCCCCCCTTTTACTACTATTACATATAATAACTACATAGTATTCTTATGACTTCTGCAACTTCCAATCACTAAACTCATTTAACAATTAAAGTATTAATCTTTTATCCATCATAACAATAATAGTAATTATTTAGCTCAGGTAAAATAATCTCAGGTTCTTAAATTTATTCAATGTTAAATTAAAATAAAGTAGCAAAATATGATAAGGGATTTTGTGTCATAATTCACTACTCTGAAGTTAGATTAATAATAAAACAATAAGAATAATAATCACAATCTTCATTGTTTAATCCAACTAATACGGCTTCTTTTATCGCAAATTTATAACCATAATAAATTAGCTAATAATTCAATATCCTCCCTTTGTTTATCTTTTTCCTTAAGTAATAAAATAATTAGTAAGTGGCAGTGTTTAGATAATCTGATAAATGAAGCAAGTGGCAATTAATAGCATATAATTTAGCAAATTACTATGACAATGGATTTATGACCAATAATGCAATGCAATTTTATAATTATTCAATTACAAAACATCAATAAATAATTAAGATTAAATATACTTTTCTATTTATATTTTGTGCAAACAATTATATATTTTAATTTAATGACGGTAAACATATCCTATGAATTCATGCAATGATGTAGAGAAAACAAAACTCAGACACAAGTTTTAATAACAAATTTTAGAATTTTATTAACAACAATCAAAATTAAGATAAACAAACAAATCTATTTACATTTATTTACAAGGGATATCCTCCTTTCTTTTAACACTACAAAAGTTAAATTATACATTTTTAGATTTCTTTTATATTTAATTTAAATTATTATACTTTTATAAGTTATTGATTTATTTCTCATTAAGTTTATCATATTACTTAGTTTAACTATTTTATGGGTCATACTATTCTTTACCTTTTAATATTAACATTACAGTATTACAAGTTATATATGTGGGTAAACATCCTTTATAAACATTATAAATTTACAATCAATATGGTTTTTTCCTCTTAAAAAAAAAATACATTTTCTTGTAACTCTCTATAAGTCACTCTGCATATTGTTCAAATATTATTACTACCTATTACGTTTGTTATGTAATGCTCGTAAACTCTAATACATTTTTCATAAGTCATACTCATGTATAATGCCATAACACGGGCTTAATTATCACCTGTTTTAGTTTAACATATATTATAATCATCGAATGTTATTATATTCTTTAAATATGCAATACTTATATTTTTACATATAATCAACAATAAGAAAACGTTAAATCATTTTTTAATATTTTTGTATATTTCTATTTGGGTATATTTTATCAAATTATAGTTCATTTCTTAAATTTAAAATAATTCTCTGACTCCTTCCTTTCTTAGGATATATGCATCTTTTTCCAATAATCATAATCTACGCTTTGTTAATACCTAACTATTCTTATTTCAAATAACAGCATGACATACATTCTAAAATATCTATTGTTTCTTTTCAATAGACTTATCAAATAACGATGTAGTTGCAAGAAATACATATAAAGATAGCGAAAGATGTATAGAATATTGGGAAGATAGATAAATAACTCATCAAAATATATACTTCAAAATGTATGGAACAGTGTGGATAGGGCCGACATTCCTTGTCTGATAACCCTGACGATAAGCACGATGTGGCAGCTATTTATTCAGCTTTACCAAACATCTAATAAGATTCACAAGAAAGATAAAATAACACTGTCCATGACAACATGTGTAACAGTTGTAGGGCTTTGTTAACTACGCTGATTACCATTTAAAACTACTTATAATTCCATTCCCTGTAGCATCCTAGTTTTTAATACATCATCTTGGTTTCCGAATCCCCATGTACTACCAAGTCACTATCCAAACTATCTCTCAAGATTTTCACTGTATCTAACATCGATAAAACTAACTACCTTTTAAAACAATAAACAAAATTCACTAATATAAAACATTCCCCTATTCTATAAGAACAATTTGCCTTGCTTTATTACACTGTAGGTTCAACATCTACGTTTTATTAAATAACACTTAAATATCCCAATAGGAAAATTAACAGAAAATATGACATAACCATTGGTTATATGGAACTATATTAATAATACATTAAATGATTGTCGTATGCATATTTTTAAAAAATCTAATTACATCTCATAGTGTTTTAGAGTGTTGTTTTTCAAAATGCGTTTTACAATAACTATAACAATAAAATTTTGCATTACATTCATTCGATTCACAGCTGATCTAAATAAATAAAACATACATTATATTATTAATAACCATAAAATGTACCAAAATAATCTTTTACCTTCCTATTAGAGTTCGTAGTGGTTTTCTTTCTCCTCGAGCATCGCAAACATACAAAATTTCCACATACATACAATTTTATTTGAACATTCAAAATCAAAAAATATATTATTTTATATAATGTTAGATTGCAAATTAATGTATTTGTTTCCCTATTGCTATCTAAACTCAATGTTTAACTTAGATTAATAAAGAAAATAATTTAAACCATAATCACATATTTTTCTGGCGGTAAATCTTGGTTAGTCCCCTAATATTTATTATTTCTTCTTTTATCCGAATGTTCTCCTTTCTGATTATTAAAGTTTTAAAATAAATTAGTTCATTTAGTTAACTGTTTAGACGATCTTTAGTTGTAATGTTTAATTCAAAATTATTAAAAATATTTATTTAGTTATCCCACGAAGTTTTTAATGTTGGGCGAATATTACCTCGGCAAGTTGATGCATCTTTATTTCTATCAGAACTACAAATATTTATATCATTACGATACCAAATTGCATTTTTCCATGGATCCATTATTTTATACTTATTTCTCTGTAAACTATTTTTTCTTCTTTAGGCAAGTATTTTCCTTAGTAAATTTCACTTTTATTCATTATTATTTTATATGCGACATTTTTGATCTTTAACTATTTCTAGAGTAATTGCTCAGGTCATCTTAAAGAAAACAATTCATAAAATTTCTTTTTGTCCATTTATTCTTACACGAATAATATTTATTTTTATTTTTCATTATATTCATTAACTTTGCGCACAATGCCTTTTCATCAATTTTACACGCACTAAAGCAGTTTTCGTAGTAATACGCTATACAAACTATATCAATGAACAACGTTAACATTTTTGAAATATTACAAAATTTATAACTTGGTTTTAAGAATCCATCCATTTTTTATTGAAAATTTAGATTATATTTTAATAGAATCCACTGGCAAGTAACTGTGGAGTTAGTGAAACATTATTATGAGAACTTTTTTTAAAATTTTATTCTTAGATTCACTTCGAAAGATTTTAAAATGTTAATTAGTTTCTTTCAAAAATATTTATTAAAATTCTAATAAAATTGACTAATAATTGAAGAAAGAATGAAATTTTTAAAGAGCTTAAAATTTTACCTCTGCTCTGGAGTCAACACATTTTTGTTCTCCTAGTTTATACAATTAATTGGCGCGATTTCTCTTGTCTGCCAAAATCTATCTTTTTATTGGTCACTCCCTACTTTGGTTTGTAAACATTTTCTAAAGTTTTAAAATGATGACGTAATAGACTTAAATATTACCCTATTATTACTTTTAAATTAATTATTATCTATTACAATTTAATTACTTTTAAAATAATTTTGAAACAATAATTAATAAAATATACAATCTTATCTTTTATTATAATGTGTGACAAATCCATCCAGTTCTATAATATACTATTTAAATACTTTAATTATTTGTATTAATCTAAACTGGTGCTTATACATAAAATATTCCAGACAGTCACGTAGACATTTCCGGTGTTTAGTCTAGTTTTATCTGTATTAATAAATTTGCTACTTATATCATTTAAAATGATTATATAAAATTTTGAAAAATAATTTAGAAAAATATAGAACTAGATGCAATCCCTACCATCACAATACTTATTATTAAACATATTACATTAACCCTTTATTGCTTAACTATAGTTTATAATTTTAAATACTATAGGACCACTGTTTTTGCTAATCTGAAGGATCAACCAGTAAATCCACTACTCTGATCAAACAAATCTTTGTATTTCTAAAATGATGTGCAATCTCAGACGCTTTGATTTGTCTCATAGCTGTTCTTTATGAAACAACATTATTTAATAGAATGGAATAATTACATTTTTAAATTACATTATACATTTCAGTGTGTAGCACTCCACCACAGCCATTTTAGTAGTCAGTAGATGTACTCATGCAAACTTGACTTTTCCTATGAATTCTCTGAAATGGTGCCAGAACCTACCTTTTTGAAATTAAATTCATCTTCAAAGATGTGTAGGGAAGCATTGCAATGGGCTTACATTTATTACTATATAACAGTACATGAGGTAAGGTGTAATATCATTACTTCAAATGTACATTAAAAGAGTTATGGCAAGTTGAATTCTATACACCCTCACATTATATGGTAGTGATATATGAAGTGTGCACTATTTGTATAGTATCACAAAGCAAATTAGCAGGTTGTGTGCAATGCAATCTAGACCTGCAACATCTAATATGAACACAACTGTTCTATAGGCTGTAAGTTTGGCCATGTAAACAGCATATTTTGGTGCTTTTGCATGGAAACAGTGCCATCAAGTGGGATGGATTGTTATAAGTATGAGTACCTATTTTTATTATATGGAAGCTCCCAAAAATAATACTATTGATTCATTTATCCATGAGAATATATATATATATATATTGAACCTGATTGAAATCTGGTTCAATGGTGTTGTTATTAAACAAAAAAAATGAGATTTATTAAGCTTTTAATTTTAATTAAACATAGAGTTTAAATTTGCAATATTATTTAAAAAGAATGCGTGTATCCAAGTATACACGCGTTTATTAAAATGGATTTTTTTAAAAATATTTATCGATTTATTTTAAAATAGTTTTCATATACCACCTGTTTTTAAATCCAATTTGATTTAAAAACAAGCTGGCTAGCTAATTGCATTCCTATTGCTTTTATTTTAATTATTGTAAACAATTTTGATAGCGGAGATTTGATTTTTATGTTGTTGTTTTCATTTCAATAAACCCTGGGTAGAATTCTTAGATAGATTGAGCAGGAGATTAATATTTACCCTGCCTAAGGCGTAGAAATTGGACAACAAGTAAAGTGTTTCGCGGGAAAATGGAGCAACGTATAAATAGCCCCGAAAATTTGGAGAGTCAGTTAATTCAGTTTTGAGAGATAGACAAGTGGTTTTCTCACGTGAAAGTTATATTAGTGTGGACATTTAAATTTCTTAGTTAAAGGACATCAGCTGTTATTAAATACTTTCACTTGCAAAAATGAAAAATTCTATCCTTGTTATCACCACTCGAATGGCTTGCTAACTCCACAAAAGACGGATCCCTGACTTCAAAGTTTGCCCCAGTAATGCCTTGAACACCTAAAAGAAGCCGGAACCTCTCTACATCTACCTTGCTGCCTAAAGAACCTGAAAATGAACTTAAGTAAAAGTGCGCACTCTACGTGAAAATTGCTTTTACCGAAAGGTAACTATTTTCATTTTTATTCTTCCCAGGGTAAATTAATTCTCATTAAATCTCCGCTCAATCTAATCATAAATATGTCTTCTTAAATCAATATAGCCTCATATCTAATATTTGCTGTATTTTCCAATATTTTATAGTGTGTCTTGGAATCTTAGTTTTAAGCTTCCAATTTGCTTTCAGTTTTGTTTATTGGAGAGTGACGAATGAGTTATATATTTTATGCCTCGCTTTTGTAAATGCTTTAGCAGTCTTGTATATATATTTTTTATGCTTACCTGTAATTATTTAGTATTCAATAATTAATTTGTAATTTTATACTCTGTGTTTACCCTAGTGCTTAACCTCCAAAAATCTTTTGGCTGACAACTTTATTGTCTGAATTTCGCAGGTGGAGATTTCATTTCTAAGATCTCTAAAAACAGAAATTACAATTGTGTTTTTCTTTATAATTTTATAAGTCATCAGCAAGAAGATAAAATTTATCCTTTCTTAAATTACAGTTGAGCGATACTTTCGTTCTGCTAAAGTGTTTACCACTTTTAAGATTTTCGTACTCCGTGCACTCTCCGATAGATTCATTTGTGTATTTATTGCGTGTGCTTTAAATTTATCAGAGCGTGTACTCAGAATTTGTTTGTAAGTTTATTTTCTTTTCGTTATTTGCTGGGACAGACATAACTGTTTTTCTAATCATTTACTTGTCTCTTATTGAGACCATTAATTATTAATTTTAAAGTAATTTTCACCAATCGTTTGGCTGGGATTCACCAGTTTAATTGTTTCTTCATTTCAATGATATTTTTCGATTGTTCTTGGGGTGGATCAATCGCCATTATTTTAAACGTAGTAATTGAATGCAGTTCATACCGATATAAGGACATTCAAGATCTGACAATGTTTAGATCTCGAACAGCTCATCGGCACTGATTCTTTGATCTATTTCAAGGGCATATGGTTTAAGTATCTGAAAGGGAAAACCAGTGTTTAAGTGAATCCTCTGCTGAATGAAATTTGCTTCCTCCCTTTTAACTTTGTTTATTAGAAGATCAGTCAGTCTGTCATAGCTTTGCCTTTAGTATTTCTGGTACACGCCTGAGTTAACTCACATTTATTATGTCATAAACTTATATTTAATAATTTATTTTCTCATAATAAAATTTATGAAATATGTTTAACTTAATTTGGCTGACGTTTGTCTTTGTGCTTTTGTCTCAATTGTCTAAACAATTTAAGATCTCTTGTTTCTCCCTGAGTCTAGTCGGCACAAACCATCATCATCATCTATTCTGATTACAGTAAACAAATTTTCCAGACACATAGTGTTCTGGTGGCGCCCTCTGTTTCAGAATAGATTGATAGACGAAATTAAAAGCTTTCATCCAGCACAATATATTAAGATGATATTCTTTACTGAGATAGATAAGATGTACATGGGATGATAATAAATAATAAAGATTTAAAAGATGAAATAAAAATGGGTTCCTCTTCTGTTTCAATTTACTTATATTTATTGTGTTCATAAATTATAATAAAGTTTATATAAAACAACAATATTTTATCTGATGTTTTTATGTAAACTTGAAAAAGAATTTGTGTAGAGAGCTAACTGACTTTAAAAAAATAATTAGAAAGTAAATGTTTTTCATTGGTTTTATAACTATTATATAAAATTAGTTGACAAAATCTTATAATAAAACAATACTTAATAATAAAGAAATAGCAATAAAAATGGATATTGAACATAATTAAAAGAATAAAAACAAAATAAAATCATAAATTGTATACATATTAAAAATAATGAATTGAATATAAATAAAAAAACTATAAATTTTAAATGTATGACTGACATTTTTTTTTAATTCTTTTTTTAACAATTCCATATGTTTTATATTCAACATATAAGGTAAAAATTTACTAAATATTCTTTAAATATATACATTTCTTAAACTATTTCTATATTTGTTTTTATATCTAAATGAAATGAATGGTATATCTAAGGGAACTACTATAATTAGATATTTCATAGTTCTTAAATGCATTAATAAAATAATGTCTCTTAGTAATAACAATCTGTAAAAGTTTATCAAAATCAAATAAATCACTATTTTATTTTCAATATGAGAAGTAATCTGTATTAGACTTATAATATTACTTTGGAATGTTTTTAACATTTTAAATTTGACTTACTTGAAAAACTGTATAGTGTTTATGGGGGGAAATTATAAATATATTGGGACCATATATATATATATATATATATATATATATTCAAACATGTAAGTATATATATATATATATATATATATATATATACTTACATGTTTGAACATGAGAGATTGTTTTTTAAATATGAGCCTTCAAAACAAATGCTTATAATACAAGATATTTTTTTATAAAGTAGTGAATAAAAATATCTTCAATAAGATTTTACTAATATTAGTCTATTTTGCTTTCAGAAATTAAAAGTTATAAATGTGTATATTTTAAATATATGTGTATTGCCATACTCAAAAAAACATATTCCATTTTGCATAAATAAGAAAACGTATATATTATTATACTATTGATGTTTTATTCATTTATTAATTTGTTTTTTGACGAAAGTTGATCTAATGTTCTTATAACTATTTTTTTTTTTTTTTACAATATCACTCTTTGTGTTTAGTTTTTGAACTACTTTTATTTATTTTTTTGAGAAACCAAAGAAATGCAAATATTTAAGTGGTATTTATTTTCAATATTTGCTATAAAAATTATTTTTATTACTATTCTAGATTTATATTCGTTTATTTTGTTTAAAAGCAGATGTATTTTATAAATAGTATTTATGTTGTTTTTTTTTTGTTTGTTTTTTTAAATGTCTTTATTTCCTACTATAAAATTAATTATTTTTATATACAAAAATATTTTAAAGTGGTTACATTAATTAAAAATAACATTTAAAAAATTTTAAAAAAAATATAAATAAGCAAATTCTTTTTATAAATTTCTACTGATAAAAAAAGGTAATATAAAAATAAGAATTTTAAATTCGTTAAAGTTTAAATTATTACATTATCATTTCAAGTAATTAAAAAAGTTGTAATTCTTCACATATCTGTTAAAAATAACATTTATATATTTTTTTAAAATAATATATTATATATTTCTGCTTTGTTTTTTAATACTTTGTTAAAAATATTTATTATTTTTCCCATTAAAAACAATGATGTGTGTCTATGTATACACAATACAGATTATATGTCTGGCCTATGTGTAATAATGTCCAGAAAGATGTGGAAAGAATTGTGAATTGAATGTAAAGTGCCTTATAATTTCATTATGTATGCGTTATGGTCCTTTTTTTTTAATCATGTAAAATTACTATTTTATGCATCTTCATTTTAAATCATGTTTTTTATTAGATATATTTATTAATTTAAAAATATGTTAACTATATTTCAATTAATAGTCACTTTTATAACATTTGTAATACAAGTAACACCATTAATTTCTCCAAATTCTCTGGTTCTAGGTTCTTTTTTTTTGGACATGTGAATATTTGACATTTCAGGAATAAATTTCTTATCTTCTCATTATAATTTTAAACTCTGGTAAGAAAAAAAAAATAACTAGCTCACTACAATTAGGTTTATTTATTTTTAAATATTACTGAATGTCTTTTTAAAAAAAATTGTGTTTGGGAATGTGGGCTCAAACTAATTTATTTATTAGAAAATGTTATAATTATTTTTAAAATTGCATTTAAATAATAATCGGCTCACGGTATATTTGGAGTATTGATACACTATATATATATCAAATTTATTGAACTAAAATATACTATTTCTGTTACAATATGATTATTTTTTGATGTTTAATTTGAATGTACTTTTTTATCATTTATACTATTTTTAAATGGTTTATATTAATACAGCTTTTAAATTGGATTGTTTTCAACATCTCTTGTAGCCAAAGAAAATTTGTCTTTTATTGTATTTTTATTTATATGATTTTAAAAGAATATGTGGAAGTATTGAGATTATTTATATTTATAAAAATTTTACACATGGAAAAAAGAGATGCAAATAACTCCGTGTGTGGGTGCATGCTTAATTTTTAAAAAATCATATATATTAATCTTTAACTGAGTTTTAAAGTTTATATCTGTGCTAGAGACAATCTCTACTTTAGTAAATGATTAGTAATAATCATTACTATATTTATTTAAAGTGGATGGTGTCAAAGATATGGGGTGAGTTAGCTTGGCACTTGTAATTTAAAATGTAATTATTTAATATAGATAAATAATTTTCATATAATAAAGATATATATGAGAGATGGGGACCTGGGCCAACTGATGACTGTTGGTTAAGCATAAAATGAATCTTGGGGGTCATTTGTATTTTATTGTATCTTTATTTATATGAATTTAAAAGAATAAGTGCAAGTATTGAGATTATTTAATATTTTGCATTTACTGATAGTTAGTTTACATATAGCTCACTGAGGTTTTTCAGTACTTCCACATTATTTGACAATGTTAATTATGATGTTTGGGATGATAGTAATTTTCATTATCCCTGTATACCCTTACTTTCATACCTTTACAATATATATATATATATATATGTGTGTGTGTGTGTGTGTGTGTGTTAAAACGAAGATTTGCACAGGTTAAATATATAAAATACATATTTTGCGGGTTTATCCGTGTTAAAAAATAGACAAAATAGGAAACAAAAAGATGATAAATCAGCTATTAGGATTTGTGTTCCATATGTAAAAGGAACTACAGACAGTATCGGACGTATATTAAAACGCTATAATATAGATACAGCATTTTCTGCTCATCAAACGATCAGCAATATAATAACTAAGCCTAAGAATTCAATCCCTCTTGAATCTCATGGTATCTATCAAATCTCATGTAAAAATTGTAAAGCTTCTTACATAGATATGAGTAATCATCGCATCAGTGTTAGGAGAGATGAGCATGCTAATGCAGTTAAACAACACTCATCATCGTCAGCACTCTCACTCCATACTATAGATTCAGGTAATAAAATTGATTTTTCTAGTACCAGGATCATATCCAGATGTGATACTCTCTACCAATGCAAAATTAGAGAAGCCATTGAGATACTTAAAAGGCCAGATTGTATCAATAAGCGAGATGATACATGTAAACTTCCTCCTATTTGGAAAAATTTTTTTAAAAAACATTCCTAAATTTAACATTTTTTGCTATTGGTGGAATTTTAACATTTTATTCAAATCAGTGATTGTAGCGCCTCTACAACCATCTTTCTACCTTTTATAACTCTGTGGATGGCTTGTGTGACCAAGTCAAAACGTCAGTATATTAATATTAAAAGTTTTTAACACGGATGAACCCGCAAAATATGTATTTTATATATATCCATTTAATATTAAATTATTTCTACTAAAACAAATATCATCCAAATTTAGTTTCATAATTAATTTTAATTATGTTTCCATCTATATCAGTAATGTAATCATCTTATATGTAACTATTAATTATTTTAATGCAATACTTTTCATTTGTATTTTTTATATTTTGAAAAATCAGAATTATTTTTAATCATTTTAGCATTCCCCATTTGTTCTACTGTTTTTGTGTTTATTTAATAGTTTTTATATCATTTTCTAATTCTCTTGTACATTAAACACACTAATGTGCTAAACTTCAATGATTTAAATAACTCCATTTATTTTCATTTCCTTCCCTTCCAATTTAAACCACAGGATATTTTCCATAACATTACTGTAAAACGTTTGGATATATAAAACTTTTCATTTGACAGCAAGAATTTTCACCAAACTATAAATAGATATATTCCACTGACATTCTATTATGGATAGCAATTTTCCCCCAATCATTGTTATCTCTTTGCATTAAATGTTTAAATTACATTTATTTATATTTGATGATGAATATATTCAAACATTAAAATAAACTGATATACAATCATGATATTTATAACAAAAGCTAAATTATTCTTAACATGGAAGAATTTAGATATTTAAATTCATAGCTTGTCTTGTAATGGAAATGCTAATTTTCATGTAATGTATATTGCAAAATGAGAAGAAATTGTCAAATTCTTTTTTACAGGTGTGATATCTTATGGGAAAGTGCAATTTTTAGAACAGGATATTTGATTAGTCCTACCCTTGCTTTGCACATTGCTTAACTTTATTTATATATATATATTGTACCAATTGGAATGCAAGTGAAGATCGAATCTAACCGCAAAAACAATATCTGCACTACAAGGGCGCCATCTAGGCATTTGAGCCTAGAAAAATTTATAAAGTAGGCAGATACGCGCTGTTAAGATTCCACTTTATTTAAATATTCTGATCGTTAGCCCAAGTCACTAGCTCAGCGGAGACGCAGAGATAAAAATCTATAAATTTTATATCTTAAATATAAAAGAATAAAAGCCACTGCCAGAAATTAACACATAAAAATATTTATTTACGCACATATAAAATAATATTTAAATTTTGAGGAATAAATTTAATGTTTATAATTTTATATTGATCTTTAATTCTAAATTTAAGTAGATTGCAAATAATGAGTTTACTATTTATTTAGAGAGTCGAGTATGAATGGACTACATAGGTCTGCATTTGAAAGGAAAATATTCTTCCCTGATTTAACCTTAGGCAACAAATTTCGCAATCAACTGATGCCAATCCATCTGATACATTCATGTATTCAATGTAGCATGATACAACAACACAAAATACTATATTGTCAGGAATGTACATCTGAACAATAAGTAGAAATAGAGAAGAGATTGACTCTCCACCAACAGGAATGTGACATCTGTTGGCAAGTAGATCAATAAACAAAAAACTCCATAGGAATGGACTGCGGTCTTCTGCTGACTTACAAACCCATCCATAGGCAAACAGAGGATGTGTCGCG
Source organism: Epiperipatus broadwayi (assembly GCA_028023455.1). Taxonomy (NCBI): domain Eukaryota; kingdom Metazoa; phylum Onychophora; class Udeonychophora; order Euonychophora; family Peripatidae; genus Epiperipatus; species Epiperipatus broadwayi. The sequence goes on along the minus strand of JAQFVV010006557.1, from coordinate 19,602 downwards.
TATATCTATAATCCTACCCATAGCGGACCTCATACTACATCTACTAATTACACAAATATATCCAATCCATTGAACCAATTCAACTATGAAATGAATAACCTAAGATTACCCTCCCTTAATATAACTTTACAAACTATATAGCCATTCATGCCCGACTTAATTTTAATATTTAAATACGTTCGCACAGATTTGTTTAAAAATGTTGGGTATAGATCGATTACATAGATTCCACGGTCAAAAACATTTCAAAATAAACATAAACGATCAAAATACAAAATTATTGATACCAACAATCGCAGAGGGAAACTTATAAGTAACCCAATAGTATTCACCATAAGATACTTGCGTTGTCACCAATAACTTAAAAGACATCCGAATAAATACATTTTAGATACTCACTGTAAGGTATCATTATTTATCGAATGTCTATATATTTTGATCAAATATGAAAACCAAAATATAATTAACCGCAAACGAATCCATGCAAGCGTCTATAAACAACTTAAATTTCATACATTTAAATAATCTTTACAATAAGGAAAAAAAATGGAAATGATGTTTATCAATCAGGAAACATATAAAATTAAACATTATTAATTTGATTTAAAACTTAAAAGTCAGATAGAAGTTCATAAGCTTGAACGAAAGTTCTTAGTTATTTTTTTAAATTTAGAGTTCATGTCAATATAGCTTATGGTATAAGAGTCCAGGTTCCTGTTGGCAATTCCCAAGGCATCTCCATTGGAAGAAAATGTTCTGGAGGTAGCATTAGCTGGTTCCAATCTGGTATCACAGTCTTTTCATTTTTTTCCTTTTTTAAACAAAAAAAAAATGAGAGAGAATGGCAAGTGCGTCTTACCGTTGTCATCAAATCAAGTTGGAAAAAACTGACTGGAACTCAATATTTTTTCTTTTTATAGTCCTCCTATGGATTCCATGAACAAAAATGTCACTGTTCTGTTTTTTCGTTATGGTCCGGGTCTTTATTTGCTTCCATTGGTCAAGCTAAAATCTCTTTCTTCTCTTATCTAACTTTTCATCTGACTTTTTAATTAAACAGCTTTTAGATAATTAATAAACAATCATTTCCATTTACAGATTACAGGAATTAATTAATACCTGTTTTTATTTTAACTTACGTTATTTTTTTATTAAAATATTTTTATATTTCAATCTTGTATTTTTTTATTTAAAAAAATACGTTCAAATACTTTTTTTTTTTTTGTTTATGAAAAAAAATATTTTTAAAGTTTAGCATCCGTGCGAATATATATATGTTTAATAAACATTTTAATTTTAGCGTTTAGTTTTTTCCTTTTATTTGCGAACTTTTAAGTTTTTATTTTAAATAAATGTAACGACATATTTATATATTGCTACATATCAGTAAACTTCCTCAAAAAACAAAATTATTAAAAAAAAAAAAAAGAATTTACTTAGTGTTAGTAATTACGTTACACAAATTTGTTATATATGAAATTTCAAAAGGACAAAACTTTTTTTTTTTTTTTAAAGACAAAACAGTAATTACAAATGTAATGATAAAAAAAAAGTTGACTGATGATTCCTTACTACCAGCTAAATTTCTGCCCCCTCCCTTCCAAGTTTCATTTCTCCTACTTTTAAGTATTATTTAGGCAAGTTAAACAATTAGATTTTAAACAAGACTTTTTAAAAAAAAAATTATGATTTATATTTATTAATTATGTTTTATTTATTACTTTTTATTCCTCGAATTTATCTCTACATATGCGCAATTTTTCGACTGGCAGTACCTTTAAGACAAAATTTCAAAGTGTAACTCCACGTCAATACAACAAATATATTTATACTATTTCAGAAAAAAAATTTACGGGCATGATTCACTTTTAAAATTCTCAGGGCACTCGTGTTTATTAAAGATCGGCCCTACGTTGGGCGCCAGTTTGTACCAATCGGAATGCAAGTGAAGATTGAATCTAACCGCAAAAACAATATCTGCACTACAAGGGCGCCATCTAGGCATTTGAGCCTAGAAAAATTTATAAAGTAGGCAGATACGCGCTGTTAAGATTCCACTTTATTTAAATATTCCGATCGTTAGCCCAAGTCACTAGCTCAGCGGAGATGCAGACATAAAAATCTATAAATTTTATATCTTAAATATAAAAGAATAAAAGCCACTGCCAGAAATTAGCACATAAAAATATTTATTTATGCACATATAAAATAATATTTAAATTTTGAGGAATAAATTTAACGTTTATAATTTTATATTGATCTTTAATTCTAAATTTAAGTAGATTGCAAATAATGAGTTTACTATTTATTTAGAGGGTCGAGTATGAATGGACTACATAGGTCTGCATTTGAAAGGAAAATATTCTTCCCTGATTTAACCTTAGGCAACAAATTTCGCAATCAACTGGCGCCAATCCATCTGATACATCCATGTATTCAATGTAGCATGATACGACAACACAAAATACTATATTGTCAGGAATGTACATCTGAACAATAAGTAGAAATAGAGAAGAGATTGACTCTCCACCAACAGGAATGTGACATCTGTTGGCAAGTAGATCAATAAACAAAAAAACTACATAGGAATGGACTGCGGTCTTCTGCCGACTTACAAATCCATCCATAGGCAAACAGAGGGTGTGTGGCGTATATCTATAATCCTACCCGTAGCGGACCTCATACTACATCTACTAATTACACAAATATATCCAATCCATTGAACCAATTCAACTACGAAATGAATAACCTAAGATTACCCTCCCTTAATATAACTTTACAAACTATATAGCCATTCACGCCCGACTTAATTTTAATATTTAAATACGTTCACACAGATTTGTTTAAAAATGTTGGGTATAGATCGATTACATAGATTCCACGGTCAAAAACATTTCAAAATAAACATAAACGATCAAAATACAAAATTATTGATACCAACAATCGCAGAGGGAAACTTCTAAGTAACCCAATAGTATTCACCATAAGATACTTGCGTTGTCACCAATAACTTAAAAGACATCCGAATAAATACATTTTAGATACTCACCGTAAGGTATCATTATTTATCGAATGTCTATATATTTTGATCAAATATGAAAACCAAAATATAATTAACCGCAAACAAATCCATGCAAGCGTCTATAAACAACTTAAATTTCATACATTTAAATAATCTTTACAATAAGTAAAAAAAATGGAAATGATGTTTATCAATCGGGAAACATATAAAATTAAACATTATTAATTTGATTTAAAACTTAAAAGTCAGAGAGAAGTTCATAAGCTTGAACGAAAGTTCTTAGTTATTTTTTTAAATTTAGAGTTCATGTCAATATAGCTTACGGTATAAGAGTCCAGGTTCCTGTTGGCAATTCCCACGGTGTCTCCATTGGAAGAAAATGTTCTGGAGGTAGCATTAGCTGGTTCCATTCTGGTATCACAGTCTTTTCATTTTTTTCCTTTTTTAAACAAACAAAAAAATGAGAGAGAACGGCAAGTGCGTCTTACCGTTGTCATCAAATCAAGTTGGAAAAACTGACTGGAACTCAATATTTTTTCTTTTTATAGTCCTACTATGGATTCCATGAACAAAAACGTCACTGTTCTGTTTTTTCGTTATGGTCCGGGCCTTTATTTGCTTCCATTGGTCAAGCTAAAATCTCTTTCTTCACTTATCTAACTTTTCATCTGACTTTTTAATTAAACAGCTTTTAGATAATTAATAAACAATCATTTCCATTTACAGATTACAGGAATTAATTAATACCTGTTTTTATTTTAACTTACGTTATTTTTTTATTAAAATATTTTTATATTTCAATCTTGTATTTTTTTATTTAAAAAAATACGTTCAAATACTTTTTTTTTTTTTGTTTATGAAAAAAAATATTTTTAAAGTTTAGCATCCGTGCGAATATATATATGTTTAATAAACATTTTAATTTTAGCATTTAGTTTTTTCCTTTTATTTGCGAACTTTTAAGTTTTTATTTTAAATAAATGTAACGACATATTTATATATTGTTACAATATATATATATATATTGTACTCTCACTTCTCGATATATGATATAATTTAAAATATGACTAGCTCAATTAAATCATTATACTTAGCTAAAATATGTACAACTATCTTTAATATATTTTTATAATATTATAACTTATCAGATTTATTACAAATTTATCAAAAATTAATATAGTTCTATATTATGTACTAATTAAATAAATATTTACTAAAATCATGAGACTGTGAAGTGAAGTTACAATTGGTAATTGGACTTACATTGAGTCAATGTCTTTCCAAGACACTGTCTCAATGGCATAAGAATACTATTACTTCTTTAATATCTCATTATTAACTCTACAGCACTCTTATGACTTTATAAATGAACTATCTTTAATAATAATAGATAAATAAATCTCAATTTTTTATTAAGGAAATATAATTAAAAATCTCAGGTTCTTCTAATTATCTTAAAGTAATAATAATTCATGTAAATAGGAATGATAAGGGATTTAATATCAAACCTAAATACACCTAACTTATTTTAATAACAATAACTAACAATAATAATCTTTAATGTATATCTTAATCTTATCTACTGGATTATACCATTAATCACTAAGAAAATAAATAAATCATATGCATGTCTTTCATTTCCACATAGTATCTTAATTTTAAAATAGACCAAAATCTTATAATTTAACAATTTGTGGCAATAAATAATATTATCCTCTTATATTGTGCATTTTAATTACTTTGTGACCATTGTAATATCATATGTTAATGTCAATCAATTTCTATAAATTATATTAATAAAATATTGTGTTTCTTTCTCAAATAATAAAATAATAAATTCATATTGTGTAAATATTATGTTTATTCAAATTATCTGTTGTCAAATGCTGTGGTGTAAAATAATGAATTCGACACACTTTTAAAAAAAAATAACTTAACAAATTTATTTACATCAACTTTAACAAATAACTTATTTACACTATTTACATCTAAATGGAACTAAGAAAATAAACAAAAATAAGAAAAATAATAATACAAGTTTTTTTTACACTGTTACTATTTCCATAATCATAAATAGATAATTTATATATTTTTAAAATGTTCTATCAATACATTTAATTAAGTTTATGACTTTAATTTTAATAAAACATCATTTGTCATCAATTAATACAAGAAAAGGTTTTATGTAAGATATCATTCATGTAGCATATATGTAAATAAACAGACTTTAATAATTTAAATGCTACGTCACTTAAGTCTTACTGCTATTTATATTATAATGTACTGGTATGTATTAAATGTACCATTAATATTACTCAAAGATCAATTAATGTATAAACTGATAGAACTTTGTAATATAATAACAATTATTGATTATCACTGTTTACTTCATTCCGATATAATGTCATACCACATGTCTTATCAAAATATGCAATAGGTATATGTTCTTTTTAAAAATAACATTTTAAATTATTCACTAATTTCAACTTTTATAAAGTATGAGGTTAAATGAAATTCTATGATTCTTTTCTATTTAAATTACAACTCTTCTTTACTTGTTATTCTTATTCCTTCTTAAAAAACTTCTATCTACAAAAGTCATTTTAACCTTATTTAATTTCAGAAAAACAAATGACCAATTTTTAAAACAAAATAATAACGATCCAAACTCTCTTATACCTCATCCTCTATATACATTAAGCCTTCAATCACGATATAAATTTCTATGTAAAATTAACTTTCTTATCTAATAAAATAAAAATAAAAATATAGTCTTTATATACTTCTTACTAATTTTAAAAGAAAAATAAATAACTTATGCTAATAAAATCTAATTCTTAATATTGTAACAGAAACATTAAAATTTATTCAAGAAAGAATCATATAATTATTTCTAGGTTCTCATATTACGTTGTACTAAATATACATCATCAATTTAAAATATGTATATTAAAATAAAACTGCTATTATTAATCTTATGCGTGTATATTATTTAAATATCAATACATTCATTCAATAATCATATAACATTTGGTTGATCTAAAGAAAAACATAGTAAATACATCAAATTATTATTATTACATAATTTTTACCATAAATAATCCTTCAATGTACAGTCCGTCACACGATGTCCTCCAAGATTTCAGTTTTACAAAATAATTTCACATTTACACTCAACAATTATTCTTTAAAATATTACGTGTTGTATAATTATAAAATAAACTTTATGCAATAAAAAGTTATATTAGTATTTAGTTATTATTTTAAAAAAAAATGTAAATGTACCTTTCCTATCTTTAATAAATCTATAATTAATGAAATATTTATGTTAGTTAATAAATAAAACATATTACATAACATCCAACGGTGTCTTCTTTCACTATATTGTTCTTTTTCCTAGGCACAAATTTTCACCAAACATTACTTCCTTTTCCGGTACATCACGTGTTTTTTAAAAGTTTTTATGGAATAAATGAAAACGTTCTTTTTTTTAAAAAAAATAAAATAAAAGTCAGTTCCATCAGAAGTAGAAAATAATAATTAAAATAGTTTATGGAATTCAGATTCATTTCTTTAAAAGAAAATTATTTTAAAGTTATTATTTTTTAGTATTAGTCAATAGTTTATAAGTTCTTATTTAATTATTTTAACTTTATTTGGATATCCACATGTAATTGATTTGCACATTCCTTAACAAATATTTAGGTAATATTACTTTTAGAGTCTTTTGTATGACCAGCGTTCAGACTTTAATAATATCATAATTTTACTTATAAGTATTTCTTTACTTATTAAATCTCCAATTTATTTGCCTTTTAAAACTGTCAGAATTTAGTCTTTTAAACCATAAAGACTTAACAAGGCAAATATTTATATAATCATTATTATTTATCATCTTTACTAAGTTATATACTTAGATTTATAATTTATAAATACTTTCTTCATAAAGAAGTATTTTTTATTCTTTTAAATATCTGTTTTATAAAAATTAATTCCCATCAGCTTTTAAATTTATATAAGGTCCAACGTATTATTTTTATGCATCTAGAAACTCTCCTAGTTAATCCAGCGTTTGTTAAATTTTTAGTATAAAGTCTCCAATATATTTTATCCTCATACGATGTCTTCATGATTATTTGATAGTAAATTGAGCTTCAATAGGGAAACGATCAATAGGGAACTATAATAAATTAACACTGCATATTTGTAGGTAAACTTTTATAAATTATTTTAAAAATTACTATCTTATAATTTTAAACGATTTTGAGAGCGTCTATAATTACTTAGCTATTTCTAATAGCACACTATACTTTAAGAATTTCAATCACAAGTCCCCTCCGAACAATTGAACCTTGGTTTTATACCGGAAGAAAACTCCCACTTGATTGGTGAATTAAACAATCGACTTGCTAGCTTATTTACATATTTTACCAACAAGATAGAATTAAAAATAAATAATGACTTATTTAATATTTATTATTTATTACATTATTAAATTCTTAAATCAATCTTTATCGTTTATTTAAATCCATTAAACATTTTTTTAAAATATACTTTCTTACTTTACTTTTAACTTTTATAAGATTATTTTTATAAATAAACTAAGTCTATTTTTATTCGTTATGTTTTTAAACAGTATTTTAAAAATCAGATTTAATATTTCACATTAATTATTTTTACTTTTATCTCGTGATAGCCAAAATAATATTTATAAATTTTATAACAGAATTTTTAAAATAGCTTTGCAACTTTACTAAAAAAAACTCCCAAGCATGTGTGTATGTGTCTAATTAACATCTGTTTTTCTTACAACAAAGCTACAAACGCTTGTAATAATCTAAAAATAAACTAACAATTCATTTTTTTAAAATAAATATTTTTAAAATAAATAATATATTATAACAGTTTTTTTTTTAAATAATAATTCGATATTATTAAAATCAAATATTAATCTTCTATTATGTACTACCAACAATTAAAATATTTATATTCATTTATTAAATATTAATTTTTATCAACAATAAATATATGCATTTAATTTTAACTTGTCTTTTTAAAACTTTAACTTTAAACAGTTATTTATTAAATTTATTAATGCAGTATGGATTATGGCCAGTTTTCCCAACCATATACTATTATCATTCCCATTGAAATGTCTCTCTCAAACATCAGCACAATTTTCACATATCAAATACTCATGAATTACTTTAGTTACACTTTTTAAAAAGATTGTTATAAACAAAATTAACATCATATAGTTAAATATATCTTAAATTTAAAATTTTTTAAATAGATTGATACAACAATTTATGGAGACCCATACAAAAGGGCACATATCCTCCTCCTTCGGATAAAAATTTTAAATTAACCATCTACCTTCATCTTCTTTAATCTACAATTAACATCTTCATTTTTCATATCATTAAATATCATAATAAATCACTTTAACATGAAATTTTATAAAGCACTGGAACTTCACATTAAAATCTCAACCAGAAAACACTTCTAAATAAAATCATCATGACTTTCTTTTACTTTATAAAATTAAGTCTCACTTTTCTTTTATTTATATCTTTAATTAGGTCATTTTTTTATTTCCCTAATCTTACTATGAAATATCATATGTTTAAATTCCTTTAAATAACACCTTTTACACAAACTAAACTATAAATACATATTTCTATAGTTAACACTATCTTTTAAATCACATTTTGTATTTTATTTTTACACTTATTGCTAGTTTCATTAGCAATTTTAAATGGATCATTATCTAATAAATTTAAACACTTTTAATCTAAAGAGATTAACTTTATCCCTGAAGATTTATTAATTTTATGATCACTACTACAATATTTATGAAAAATCTTAAATTCATCCATAACTCTTTTCATAAATTGATCTTTTATAAAATCTACACACTCTCATCATATTATTCATTTCTCCTTAAATTAACATTTACTGACTTGATAATAAATTATTTCATTATATAAAAATATAATATCTGAACACCACACTAAAATCTTTATCCACATTACATCCTTTGAAAATTGTAATTCACACTTCAGAAGGATATGGAATTAAACTTCTTGCATTATAAGTTCCTTTCTCACCATCTGGTGTGGTTAACATAAATGCATTTTCACCTACTTTGCAAGATATTCTATATGGACCCTCATATAGACTAAGAAATTTTTTGAACTGATTTCTTTGAAGGTTGCTAACATGGGGTGTTCTAACTAGAACTAAATCATTAATTTTAAATGGATGTGGTTTATTATGGGATTTCTTTACTCTTTTTGCACCCATAATATGAAGCTTTACTTTAGCTTGATTATTATCTTCATCCCTATTAATTGGTTCTCTTACAATTGGTATAGGCGTTTTAATCAATAATGGCTCATGTCTACCATAATGTAAACGAATAGGAGTGAAACCAGTGGATTCATTATACGTACTATTAATATAGTTAATAACCTCTGGGAGTTTATGAACCCATTTCTTATGATTATCAGCTACATACACCCTGAATAATCGACTAAGCTCCCGCATAACACGTTCGCATGGATTAGACTGAGGGTTTCTTATGGAGCTCATAACATGTTTGAGGTTTTGATCTTGAATCCACTCATTCCACCTACCCGATATAAAAGCTGTAGCATGATCTGTAAGTATGATTTTTGGTTTTCCCACTAATGGAAATTGATAATTAAGCATGCATTTTATTACAAAATGTGCACTAGTTTTAGGCACAGGATACGCTGATACAAATTTGCTAAAAACATCATAGGCTACCAAAATAAATTTCTGTTGTTTAAATGGTGGGAGAGGCCCGTAAAAATCAATTGCTAATAATTCATTAGCTCGATCTGGAATAATAGGCTGCATAACACCTACATATGATTTATTACAATATTTAGACTTTAAGCAAGTAGAACATGTTTTAATTTTCCTTATGACACGTTTATACATTCCATCCCAATAAAAAATAGATTTTAAAACATACATAATCTTTGGTGCACCATAGTGACCATAACTACAATGTACATACATTATCAATTTATCAATCATAGAGTTAGGTACAACTATCCTCCATGATTCCCCCTGATTTGACTTTAAATTATACATAAGTAAATTCTGGTACATCTTATACTTGCTAAAAATCCTTTTTATATATTTACTTTTACTATTTACATTATCATGATTATTTAGGATAGTCATGATTCTATTTAATTTCTGATCCTGACCTTGAATCATAGTGAGATTATTATAATCATCCACTATAGATTCATCCCTGATTACATCCACACTACTAATAATTATATTTTGAGCATTAGGATGTTGGGACATCAGACAAATAGGGTGGCGGCTAAGAATATCAGCAGGGATATTCTGTCTCCCTTCAATATAGAGAACTCTATAGTTGAATTGCTGGAGATACAAGCTCCACCTAACAAGTCTCTCATTACTGAGGTAGCTCTTGTTTAAAAACTCCAAGCTTCTATGGTCGGTCAACACAATTACCTCTGAACCTAATAAAAATTGACGTAATTTCTGAAAAGCCCAGACAACAGCTAGGGTCTCCTTTTCAGTAATAGTGTAATTCAACTCTGCACCTCTTAAATGTCGGCTTAAGAAGTACAATACATGAGGTACCTGATCCTCATCGAGCTGATATAACACTACTCCCAGACCATAGTAACTACTATCTGTCTGCACATAGAATGTTTTATTAAAGTCAGGATACACTAAAATCACGTGTTTTAAAAATTTACTTTTAATTATACTAAATTCATTATCATGTTCAGCAGTCCACTTCCATTTTTCAGTTTTCTTTAATAACCGAGACAAATTTATAGTATCTTCAGCGAAATTTTTATAGAATCTATTATAATAGTTACATAATCCAAAAAATGATTTTAATTGCTTAACTGTTTTTGGAATGGGAAAACGTTGAATAGCTGCAATCTTTTCAGGATGGGGCTGGATTCCATGCTCATTTATTAAATGACCTAGAAAAGTAATTTCTCTAGCTGCTATTGAACATTTTTCCATATTAATTTTGACATTTTGTATTTGACATTCTGTAAAAAATAATTTTAAATGTTGGAGATGCTCATGTAAACTATCAGAAGCAATAACTATATCATCCACATACATGATGATTTTTTCCTTTAATTGTTTCGAAAAAATCATGTCTAAACATCTGATCAAGCCAGCACCACTATTAATGAGACCAAAAGGCATCCGTCTGAAAACATACGACTGGCCTTGAAATCTAAATGCCGTATACTGCTGATCATTCTCATGCAGTGGTATTTGCCAATAACTAGCTGTCAGATCAAATGTAGAGAAAATTGACCTCTTGTGAAATTTAGTTAAGAGCTCATGTACAGGTGGAGGAATGTCACGCTCTGGTATAGTTACATTATTTAGCATACGAGCATCTAAACATACTCTAATACTGCCATCCTTCTTCTTCACAATAACCAATGGGTTTACGTAAGGAGAAGGGCATTTTTTAATTATATTCCACTCTAGCATTTTGTCAATTTGACTCTGTACCTCATCCTTATATTGGTAAGGAATTGGGTACATCTTTTGATGGAAAGGATCATTACTCTTCAATTTTATTCTATGTGTATATCCCTTTATTATACCAGGGATTTTAGAAAAGATATTTTTAAAATCATACATTAATTGATATAAATTTTCACCTAATTTAGAATTGATTGCATAAACATGTTCAATTTTGGCCTTTATGCTGGCATCAATTAATGTGTTCTGGATGCATAATAATTGACTAGAAAGGTTATGCATACCATATTCAAAATTAAGCCTTTCTTCTTTACAAATAAAAATTTTATTACAAAAATCAATCTGACATTTATTTAAAATCATGAAGTCAGCTCCTATTATGGCTTCATGTATTAATCCAGGCATAATAAGAAAAACATGCCCATACTCTGTATTATTTATTTTGAAGGTAATCCAGACTTGTTTATTTGATAACTTTGTCCTCTTTCCATTTGCTAAAGTTACTTGGATCTGTTTTACTGGCAATGAAGGTATATCCCTTTCTACACTCACCAGATTTTGATACGTTGACTCTGATAATATGGAAGCTTGACTTCCAGAGTCAATTAATGCTTCAATTCTGATATTGTTTATATATAAAATTACAATAGGACATTGATAAGTTATAGGTGGTTCGCCTATAGTAAAGGGCTCTAAATAATCAATATCAAGATCTAAAGTATTAAGCATCCACATCTGATCGTTCCCCATTTTGTTAGCACCGGGTCCTTGCAAAGAGGAACTAACATACAAAGACCTTTCTAGTTTAATTTCTTACTACTGGCTTTATTAGCTGGTCTTTTTAAAATTGTGGTCACACCACTAGTAGAAGGCTGATTATTTTGATCATCACTTCTGTCTCTAAATGTATCAAATTTAACAAATTTTTTTAAGTGTGGAGACATCCTATCTCTACCTCTATACTCAAATCTCCTTTTATACCCTGTAGAAGGTCTCACACCAGTGTTAACATTGATATTTGCTAACGGATAATTATTTCTATCCTTGTTTACTTTAAATCTATTATCCATAGATAATTCAGCTACTTCAAGAGCATCTAATACCTCAGATACTTCTTCTATTGAACCACGATCAGCAGCTATCAACAACTGTTCAACGTTTTTAGGTAAGTTATGCCTTACAATTCTTACAATCTGTCCTTCTGATAATGGACAAGCAGTCAACGTTTTCAACCGAACAGCTTGATTTCTGAAAAAGCTTGTATAGCTGCCTTTACTAATATGGTATTTTTCTTGAGTAATTTGGTATCTGATGCAATCTTGTTTATCAGAGTTCCAAAAACTTCCAACAATAAAACACTTAAAGTCGCCGTAAGTTATTGGTTTCTCAAACAGTGATTGCCACCAATCTTTGGCAATTCCATACAAATGATTGCTACACACTGCCACTTTTTCTTTTTCTGACAAGGAACATATGGAAAATAATTCGTCCAAATTATTTAAAAATTCTGAGGGATTTTCCATATACTCTCCTTTAAACGGTTTGACTTTCATAAAACGTAAAGCCATTGAATTATTGGCATTTCCTTCACAATTAACCACTTCTCTACTCGGTCTACTATCAATTTCTTTCACAACAGTATTTTCTGACTGATTACTATTACCCTTCCTTACCGATTCTACTTTATCTATTCTTAATGAATTAACATAATCATCATATGTCTTATCACTTATTCTCCCTTTTAATACTTCTGTCTTTGTATTATTTACATTTTTCGTCTCTATCTGGTCATACATTTGTTGAAATTTCCCCTCTAAATCCATTTGTTCAAGCACTTGCTTGACATACCCTTTCTGTTCCTTCCTAAATTCATCCAAATTCTTATCTAAGATTTCTTTATATTTATCATTATTTAGTTCTAACATACCTGCATGCTCTTTTATATCATTTTGCATACGTTTTAAATTTTCTCCTACCTTTGATCGATATTTATGTTCATCGATTCTTTTAACATCTAGCTCCTTAAATTTTTCAATTAGTTCCTTCTCTATTTCATCTTTTATATCTTCTTTAGTCTGAACTATTGCACTCCTAACACTTTTAATATCTTCACTAACATTATTAACATGGTCTTTAACCTCACAAATCTCACTATCAACTTTTAATTTATAGCTATCAATTTTTAAAGCTAAATCATTGTTATTTATCCTACATTGATCAATAGATTCTGCTATTTGATCTTTCAAATTTTTAATCGTACTCTCTGAAAATTCACAAAATTTTCTTTCTAACAATTCCTGATTTTTATCATCAATTTTTATTACTTCTAACTTTAAAGATTCAACTACTTCTTCATTTTTACTAAATCTTATATCCAGATTATTCATTCTATCTTCCACTTCTTTTTTAAAATTCTTTACAATTTCAGAATTATCCTCAACCTTTTTATTTATATTGTCTATACAAAATCTTATCTCTTCTTTATCTTTACTTAAGTTTTCTTTAACTTCTCTAATATTTTCCTCAAGAGATTCTACTTTTATATTATTCTCAATTATATCCTCTCTAAGAGAATCTAACTTCATATTCATTTTATTACTTTCCACTTTCATTTCTTTACTAATAGCATCAAATCTAATACTATTCTTATGACTCTCTTCTTTCATTTCTTCTTTAATAGCATCCAATCTAATACTATTTTTATGACTCTCTTTTTTCATTTCTTCTTTTAAAGAATTTTTCATTTCTTCTTTAATAGAATTACTCTCCTCTTTCACTGAATTAATAATACCTTGACTCATTAATTCAAAATGCTTCATAAAATCAAACATTGAGAAGTTCTCTATAGTTTTCTCAGTTTTTACTACTTCTTTCTCTACTGTTTTAAAAATTATCTCTTCCTCCTCCTCTATTTCACTATCCATATTTTGAGTATTTTCTAATATTGTCTCAAAATCTACTAATTTCTCCCTTTCTTTTCTCTCCTCACAATTATTATCCTCAACAATAAAATTAGACATCTCAACCTCTAAATCTTTATCCCAGTTATCCATTTCTATATTTTTTTAAAATTCAATTCTATTAGTATGCAGTACTTATTATCAATATTTCAAAAATAATAATTCCCTATCAACCTTTCCATCTCCACTCAATTCACTTCTACAATTAATCACAAAACATCATCTTTGAAAACTCTACACTATTTATTATAAACTAATTATATAACTACGAATAACAAAATTGTGTCATATCATTAATTTCACACCTATGATCCACAGACAATTTGCACATAATATATTATATTAAATATACATTTTAAAATATCTTAAGAATTGACATGGTCATATTACAAAATAATTATTTGCCACATTTTCATCATTTACATATTTATTTGCTTATTAATTTAAAATTAACTTAGTATTTAATTTTTTAAATAATCATATTATAGATACCACATGAAAATATAATAACTTTACTAATAAGATTTTTATTTTAATTTTATAATTAACATCTAATCACTTATAACTACTATTATAGAAATACTAAACTATTTATATTTAATAAATATACTAATCATTAATTCCTAAATTATACATTTTAACCCATACACTATTTTTACTAACAAATCTATACCTATCACTCTATTCCCCTAACATATACCAACCCTAAAATTGTATATCCTAATCCTTAACTAAATATCTAAGCCTAAAACGTTTGGGCGCCAAAATCCTAACTACCGTTTGTACCCTCACTTCTCGATATATGATATAATTTAAAATATGACTAGCTCAATTAAATCATTATGCTCAGCTAAAATATGTACAACTATCTTTAATATATTTTTATAATATTATAACTTATCAGATTTATTACAAACTTATCAAAAATTAATATAGTTCAATATTATGTACTAATTAAATAAATATTTACTAAAATCATGAGACTGTGAAGTGAAGTTACAATTGGTAATTGGACTTACATTGAGTCAATGTCTTTCCAAGACACTGTCTCAATGGCATAAGAATACTATTACTTCTTTATTATCTCATTACTAACTCTACAGCACTCTTATGACTTTTATAAATGAACTATCTTTAATAATAATAGATAAATAAATCTCAATCTTTTGTTAAGGAAATATAATTAAAAGATCTCAGGTTCTTCTAATTATCTTAAAGTAATAATAATTCATGTAGATAGGAATGATAAGGGATTTAATATCAAACCTAAATACACCTAACTTATTCTAATAACAATAACTAACAATAATAATCTTTAGTGTATAGCTTAATCTTATCTATTTGATTATACCATTAATCATTAAGAAAATAAGTAAATCATATGCATGTCTTTCATTTCCATATAGTATCTTAATTTTAAAATAGACCAAAATCTTATAATTTAACAATTTGTGGCAATAAATAATCTTATACTCTTATATTGTGCATTATAATTACTTTATGACCATTGTAATATTATATGTTAATGTCAATCAATTTCTATAAATTATATTAAGAAAATATTGTGTTTCTTTCTAAAATAATAATAATAATAAATTCATATTGTGCAAATATTATGTACATTCAAATTATCTGTTGTCAAATGCTGTGGTGTAAAATAATGAATTCGACACACTTTTAAAACAACTTAACAAATTTATTTACATCAACTTTAACAAATAATTTATTTACACTATTTACATTTAAATGGAACTAAAGAAAATAAACAAAAATAAGAAAAATAATAATACAAGATTTTTTACACTGTTACTATTTCCATAATCATAAGTAGATAATTTATACATTTATTAAATGTTCTATCAATAACATTTAATTAAGTTTATGACTTTAATTTTAATAAAACATCATTTGTTATCAATTAATATAAGAAAAGGTTTTATGTAAGATATCATTCATGTAGCATATATGTAAATAAACAGACTTTAATAATTAAAATGCTATTTCACTTAAGTCTTACTGCTATTTATATTATAATGTACTAGTATGTATTAAATGTACCATTAATATTACTCAAAGATCAATTAATGTATAAACTGATAGAACTTTGTAATATAATAACAATTATTGATTATCACTGTTTATTTCATTCCGATATAATGTCATACTACATGTCTTATCAAAATATGCAATAGGTATATGTTCTTTTTAAAAATAACATTTTAAATTATTCACTAATTTCAACTTTTATAAAGTATGATGTTAAATGAAATTCTATGATTCTTTTCTATTTAAATTATTACTCTTCTTTACTTGTTATTCTTATTCCTTCTTAAAAAACTTCTATCTACAAAAGTCATTTTAACCTTATTTAATTTCAGAAAAACAAATGACCAATTTCAAAAACAAAAATAATAACGATCCAAACTCTCTTATACCTCATCCTCTATATACAATAAGCCTTCAATCAAGATATAAATTTCTATGTAAAATTAACTTTCTTATCTAATAAAAATAAAAATAAAAATATAGACTTTATATACTTCTTACTAACTTTAAAAGAAAAATAAATAACTTACGCTAATAAAATCTAATTCCTAATATTGTAACAGAAACATTAAAATTTATTCACGAAAGAATCATATAATTATTTCTAGGTTCTCATATTACGTTGTACTAAATTTACATCATCAATTTAAAATATGCATATTAAAATAAAACTGCTATTATTAATCTTATGCGTGTATATTATTTAAACATTAATACATTCATTCAATAATCATATAACATTTGGTTGATCTAAAGAAAAACATAGTAAATACATCAAATTATTATTATTATTACACAATTTTTACCATAAATGATACTTCAATGTACAGTCCGTCACACGATGTCCTCCAAGATTTCAGTTTTACAAAATAATTTCACATTTACACTCAACAATTATTCTTTAAAATATTACGTGTTGTATAATTATAAAATAAACTTTATGCAATAAAAAGTTATATTAGTATTTAGTTATTATTTTAAAAAAAAATGTAAATGTACCTTTCCTATCTTTAATAAATCAATAATTAATGAAATATTTATGTTAGTTAATAAATAAAACATATTACATAACATCCAACGGTGTCTTCTTTCACTATATTGTTCTTTTTCCTAGGCACAAATTTTCACCAAACATTACTTCCTTTTCCGGTACATCACGTGTTTTTTAAAAGTTTTTATGGAATAAATGAAAACGTTCTTTTTTTTAAAAAAAAAAAAAATAAAAGTCAGTTCCATCATAAAACAAAAATAAAATTAAAATAGTTTATAGGATCCATATTCATTTCTTTAAAAGAAAATTATTTTAAAGTTATTATTTTTTAGTATTAGTCAATAATTTACAAAGTTCTTATTTAATTATTTTAACTTTATTTGGATATCCACATGTAATTTATTTGCGCATTCCTTAACAAATATTTAGGTAAGATTACTTTTAGAGTCTTTTGTACGACCAGCGTTCAGACTTTAATAATATAATAATTTTACTTATAAGTATTTCTTTACCCATTAAATTTCCAATTTATTTGCCTTTTAAAACTGTCAGAATTTAGTCTTTTAAACCATAAAGACTTAACAAGGCAAATATTTTTATAATCATAATTATTTACCATCTTTACTAAGTTATATACTTAGATTTATAATTTACAAATACTTTCTTCATAAAGAAGTATTTTTCATTCTTTTAAATATCTGTTTTATAAAAATTAATTACCATCAGCTTTTAAATTTATATAAGGTCCAACGTATTATTTTTATGCATCTAGAAACTCTCCTAGTTAATCCAGCGTTTGTTAAATTTTCAGTATAAAGTCTCCAATATATTTTATCCTCATACGATGTCTTCATGATTATTTGATAGTAAATTGAGCTTCAATAGGGAAACGATCAATAGGGAACTATAATAAATTAACACTGCATATTTATCGGTAACTTTTATAAATTATTTTAAAAAAACTACTCTCTTATAATTTTAAAACGATTTTGAGAGCGTCTATAATTACTTAGCTATTTCTAATAGCACACTATACTTTAAGAATTTCAATCACAAGTCCCCTCCGAACAATTGAACCTTGGTTTTATACCGGAAGAAAACTCCCACTTGATTGGTGAATTAAACAATCGACTTGCTAGCTTATTTACATATTTTACCAACAAGACAGAATTAAAAATAAATAATGACTTATTTAATATTTATTATTTATCACATTATTAAATTCTTAAATCAATCTTTATCGTTTATTTAAATCCATTAAACATTTTTTTAAAATATACTTTCTTACTTTACTTTTAACTTTTATAAGATTATTTTTATAAACAAACTAAGTCTATTTTTATTCGTTATGTTTTTAAGCAGTATTTTAAAAATCAGATTTAATATTTCACATTAATTATCTTTACTTTTATTTCATGATAGCCAAAATAATATTTATAAATTTTATAACAGAATTTTTAAAATAGCTTTGCAACTTTACTAAAAAAAAACTCCCAAGCATGTGTGTATGTGTCTAATTAACATCTGTTTTTTTACAACAAAGCTACAAACGCTTGTAATAATCTAAAAATAAACTAACAATTCATTTTTTAAAAATAAATATTTTTAAAATAAATAATATCTTATAACAATTTTTTAAAATAATAATTCGATATTATTAAAATCAAATATTAATCTTCTATTATGTACTACTAATAATTAAAATATTTATATTCATTTATTAAATATTAATTTTTATCAACAATAAATATATGCATTTAATTTTAACTTGTCTTTTTAAAACTTTAACTTTAAACATTTATTTATTAAATTTATTAATGCAGTATGGATTATGGCCAGTTTTCCCAACCATATACTATTATCATTCCCATTGAAATGTCTCTCTCAAACATCAGCACAATTTTTACATATCAAATACTCATGAATTACTTTAGTTACACTTTTTAAAAGATTGTTATAAACAAAATTAACATCATATAGTTAAATATATCTTAAATTTAAAATTTTTTAAATAGATTGATACAACAATTTATGGAGACCCATACAAA
>JAQFVV010006556.1:643232-809051 GCA_028023455.1 Epiperipatus broadwayi | reverse complement strand
ATACATAATTAGACAAAGTAACAGAAATCCCTGTGACATTTACACTCTCTGCTTATATCAAATAAAATAAATGGTTCAAAATAACTTAATTTTTTTAAAACTGTTTAACCTACATAAACACTAAAAAATATCCAACAGAAAGTGCATATCAGCTTAATAAATCTATGGGAAACAATGTCAAACATATCTAATTGATGTCAAATTATTGGTACTAAAATTTGTTATATGGATAACTAAACCATGTGCTAAGATGGATATTGCAAGAAGAATGTTCATAAACAAAAAACTATAGTGAAAGAATTATTATCACAGACGTCAACAAAACAATACATAAAGACATTCACAAGCAAAACATTTCATAGAGAGTGGTTTCTCATATGAATGCTATGTTAAAGAACACGTGACATTACTCATATAAAAGTGAATAAAAAATGTGAAAATAATTTTCAAGTAATAATCATGAGTAAAAATCTCTATAAAGACAACTGTCTTCTCTCAATAAGAATTCATCTTGAAGAATTGTCAGGATTTGCATCCGTATTATAATATTCTTTAATCATTGCTCGACAATAATTGTTTTCAGAACATGAAGCTTGTATTATATATTATTCCATTCTTGAAAAACATAAGATATTGATATGTAAAACAATACCAGTCAGAGTATTAGAAGATTTTCTGCATAAGAAGTAGTTTATTGTTCATCAACTGACTGTTGAATTATTATATAATGTTATCTCTCAAAGAATATATACATAAAATGTGGAACAAATGCTGCCTCCCTTTCATATTAATAAAAAAATATCAAATGTATTTTAAATATTCTTTTCGACAATAATATAGTTTATGCCCACAAACGCAACTATTCGACAAAAATAAATTCTATGTTTTAATTTAAAAGCATTACGTTCTTGCGTTTTCATTTTAATTTAAAAATTTAAATATTAAAGTTAAAAAATGAAAAAAAAAAATTACAGAATTTCAAACTGTTCTTTTTTAACTCTTAGGTATCAAAAGTGCAATAAAAAATGTTTCTATGATAAAAATGATCTTTAATATATATATATAAAGACTCTTAGAAAGTTCTAACATGCAATCAAAAACACGAAACTTCAGCATTCTGTTAGAATTTAAAGGAAATGAAAGACTTCCATTCAATTAGGAGGCTTCTGGTTTGAAATTATCTGATATAGAATGGAGTATTGTAACAACTTTAAAAAGAAAAATGATAAGGTTTTACTTTTAATATATATATAGTTAGAATAGCTATTATTTTTTTAATAAAATGACTGTAAACATATGTATAGGTATATAAAGTAGAATTTAAGGGTAATCTGATATTTAATATAGATAGATAGATAGATAGATAGATAGATAGATAGATAGATAGATAGATAGATAGATAGATAGATAGATAGATAGATAGATAGATAGATAGATAGATAGATAGATAGATGGATGGATGTATGGATAGATAGATAGATGGATAGATAGATAGATAGATGGATGGATGGATGGATGGATAGATAGATAGATAGATAGATAGATAGATAGATAGATAGATAGATAGATAGATAGGTAGGCTGGTGGGTGGATGGGAGGGTGGGTGGTGGATGGATGGATGGATAGATAGATAGATAGATAGATAGATAGATAGATAGATAGATAGATAGATAGATAGATAGATAGATAGATAGATAGATAGATAGATAGATAGATAGATAGATAGATAGATAGTAGATAGATAGATAGATAGATAGATAGATAGATAGATAGGTGGAGGATATAAAATCCATGTACATTCATATTATCAACATAAAAGATTTAATGGTGTAACTAAAAATACCAGTAAACTGCTTTTTATGATTGAATCTATACATAAACATTCTGTTTGTCTTACTAATAGTAGGACTTATCTGTTATCATATTTGGTCATAATTATCAGACTGGAATTACCAAGACTGATATATAAAACTTCAGATAAAAGTTTGAATTCTGAATAAAAACTTTCTTTTATTTTCTCAGACTAAATGACTCTTCCTTTATATATAATCATAAAACATGATTTACACAGAGGGTAAACTCTCCATATAAAAGTGCCACTCAATGCAAACCAGAGTGATCAATTTCTGTAAGAAGGTTTGTGCATAAAATCCCCATCTAATCCATTGATCACTCTGGCTTGCACCCATTGGCACTATTGAATGGAGAGTTTAATCTCTGTGTAAGCAGCTTGTGTAAACATAAAGAATAGTGATCATGTGATGTTTAGTGGGTTAATACCAATTCCACTCAATAGGATTATGGTGACTCTGGTTATTAAAGAACCAAAAATATGAAAAAGTATAAGCTGCTGAACTGAGTTCACGTCTGTACAATTATACAAGCTAATGACCTTGAAGTGAAAACATTTTTTGTTTTCATTTTAGACTCAAGGCGTTATAGTTAGCTGATAAAGTAAAAGGTGGCTGCTCAAGGGCTGCATTAGATCCAAAGTTCTAGGTGCAGTGCTCTCAGATCCAAAGCCACAAGCTAGAAACTAATCTGGGGATATTGGATGAGTAGGCACTAGATGGGAACTTTATGCACAAATCTTCTTGCATCCATTAATTACTCTGGATTGCACTGAGTGGCACTACTGTATAGGGAGTTTAGTCTTTGTGTAAACAGATTGTGTAAGCACAAAGAATAGTAATCATGTGATGTTTAGTGACATAAAACATGATATTAGCATTGCTTAATTAAAGAAATAAATCCACCTTCCCTCAAACTATGAATAAATAAGATTGTTTACATTAAAAAAATTCAAGAGTAGAATAAATCCATATATCTATAAGCTTTGGATGTTTATAAGGTTAGAATATATTGATGAAAATTCAGAATAAAATTAATATATTATCCAGATGAAAACATGTATTAATAATCCTTAAACAAATGATGAAGCACCATAATTGAAAAAAAAAATCTAATCAATCAAATTAATTCATAACATTCCTGGATTGCACTTTTAATCTTACAAACCATTGATCAAACAAAAAAGATAACAGATTAATTTCTTTCATTGTATATTTCTTGGAATAAATCACCAATTATCCACTAAGCTAATGTGTAAACACTTAAATTACAAGCACATTCAAGCTTTAAAACCAAGTAGAATTCAATCATACTATTTAAATGAAATACCAAGCTACCCTTTTTGGTAAAGAATCAGATATTTAAATTCCTCCTTACCTAATGATTAAAGATTTATTTCCAAAAAAAATTATTCCCAAAACATAGATAAAAAATTTAGTATGATCTATCTATCCATCTATCAATTGATCTCTCTATTTATCTATCTATCATATATATATATATAATGACCCCAAAATCAAAATTAAATCAGATTAGTCAAAGAAATAAACTCTAAAACACAATCAGATTTCTCAAGTGCAAAGAGCTGAAACATATCAACAAACATATACTATTAGCCTCAATTCCCAATTAATCCCACATATCCTAAATATTAAAAGAACTCTTACACAAGTTAATTGCTTTAAAATCATAATTTTTTCATAATAAAGATTTTTCAATTCTTTGTTTATTTCATTTCTTTCAAAAAAAATGACTTTAGCCTTATCAAAACTAATAGTGTTGTCTCTGCCTCTTTCATATATATATATATATATATATATATATATATATATATATATATATATATATATATATATATATATATAAAGCAGAACTAAGATATTTATTTTTAATCCTACTTTTATGTACTTTTATTCTATTATTTAAACAAACTATTTCAACCTATATATAATTCTTACAAAAACAAGAGATAATATGCACTACTTCAAGAATAGTCTTTCTATCAAAAATTTCTTTTGTAATATATATTAAGGTTATAATCTTAAGATTATGCACCTAGTAGGGACTTCTACAAATCTAGCACAAGATTAATAATGACTTTACAAGACAAGAGTGGCCACTCTTATCTTCGATCTACTTTTTAATTATATAGGTGAATCTAAAACATTTTGATTTGAGAGTGTGAATCTATTAATTACTTCACTGATTAAGTCCACAATTTCTATACAAACTAACATATGCAAAATCTTTTGATTTACAGCATATCAGTATGAAACTCTTATAATTAGAAATCTTTTAAGACAGTTTAAAGTTTTAATTACCCCTTTTGCCAGCAATTTTCTTAATTCCAAATACATTTTTTTTTACTTATAATTCTAAAAGAATACAATTTAAAAGACAAAGAAATAAAATTATATTTTTTTTATCCTTCACAGATTACATTTATAAACACCACCATCATTTCTATTAAATAATATACTTTAACAGATTTATCAAAGTAGTAAACACTCAAATAATTTTTATAAAACTGCCCTATTTGAAACAAAACTACCTTATTAAAATTATTTAAACTCTGGTTTCTATAGTAATAATATCTTAAAGCTGTTACTTTATAGATACAAATTGAAAACTATCAGATTTAATTATAGATTTTAAGTTTTTACTCTTAGTATAGTGACTATATACCAAACAATTATTCTTTATATTTCTTATCACCAATAAATCTAAAAATTTTAATTTAGCAAAATCTTACCTTCCTACTACAACATATTTTATAGAAGAATTAACTTAAATACCAACTTTGTCAATTTATCATTTTCAACTACAAATACACAATCATCAACATATCTAACAAATAACTTTAAATATACACAATGCTTAATAATATTTTTGCATTTAACTAATTAATATAAACTGAACAAATTAAAGGAGAAATAGTATAAATTAGTATCCACCTTTTTCTAATATTATATAAATTACCATTATAAGTAAAATGCATACAATCTTCCAATAATAGGAGCAAAATGTTAATAACTTTAATTTTATTCTTAGATAACGATTCATTTTTAATTAACACAGACAAAAGAACATCAGTTTAACATAATCTATTAACAGACTTAATACATATTCTCAACATCCAAACTACCAAATACCCAATTGCTTTCCATTTTAAAATTATTAATCTTATCAAAAGCCTCATATGAAGAAAAAACTGTGTAGTGACCAAAATTAACAAATTGCTTTAAAAAATTATTCAAGAATGTAGAAATACTCTCAACAACATTACTGGAAATGTCAAAAATCAATGGTGCCAACTAGTAACAATATTTGCACATCGGCTAATACTAAAAAAAAAAAATTATAATAGTTTTCTCAATTTTTTTCCTATTTGAGTGGTGAAGGCCAGAAGGTAAGCCCTTTCTTTTGTATTTTAGTAATAAATATACAAAATGAGCAAGGTTATTGATATCTTTGACTGGGTAACACAGAGGGCAAGCCCAATCACAAGATCGCACAGCGATTCTAACATGAGGAATGTTCTAGATAAGCTTAGCACAGACCCTCAAACACAAGGAGTGAAAAGCACTCACACTAATATTAAACCTAGTTTTATTGATCAGGATGGTCTAAATAATCATAAACAATCAGTTAGAGTCTCACAAAAGCAAAAAGACTTGGTTACTGTAAACAAAGAATAGCAATAACTGCAAATTCTGATCAAAAGGCAGATACAATTGAGTTGACAGCATTTCTCAAAAAATCGGGAAAAAACACTGATTCCAAACTAAAACAACTAAAACTAAGTCCTTCCATGAAATCAAAGCAAAAATGATCAAAATCAAAGTGAAACATCTAAAAAATAAAATTACTTCAATCAAAAAATCAAATGCTTACTTACGAAACTGAAAATTCAAAAAATTTTAAAATGCAGGTGATGCTTCACTGGAAACAGTCATGTTTTACCATAAAAAACTTTAGATGAAGAAAAAAATGATAAAGAATTAATATTAGAGCTCCACAATGAAGAAACAGATAAAAAACAAGATCCCAACCCCATACTTACAATGGTATTCCCCAATCAAAGATTGCATAAAAATTATGACTCCAATATCAATACTGATAACCACGATTTTACTCACAGCCATTTAATAAATCAAACACAACTGCAAAACATACGAATAAAGCAAAATACACTCAGCTCAGATTTTCCTTGTCTTATGCCTAGTTTAAAAACAAAAAATACACAATCTGGAAGTAACTTAATGACTAATCAAACAGTAACCTCATTTGGCCAAGTACAAGCCACAAAAAATTTCTCAAACCAGACAAACAATCAAACTTACACTACTGCACTGGCAAATAGAATAGTCAAAATACAAAATATAAAACCAGTTGAACAGACATCTCAAGTCAAAACACTTGACTTTGTAGATGATGAAAACTCTACACACTTCCAATGAAGAACTGATATCTCAGAACACTCAAACATCTTTAAATAACTATGAAACAATTAGCAATGAATTCAACTCACAAATACCCCCACTACTATTCAACTCCTTTCTAAATTACCATAGTGACCACTCTTTAATACTTACTACCACCAATGACAACTGTAAAATGTCTTACTTTCCCTATGGATGATTTCTTTGAGTTTCTAAAAAATCACCAACTAGGAGAAGCAATAAAAAGAATTTACCATCATCTGAACAGAAGGTACTTTATAGTAGAATTTAACAACATATTACAAAAAGAGATATTCAAATGGAATCAACTCTTCTTAAAGAATAGATACCTTATCAAAATCGAAATGAATAGACCCAGAATTATCCATGGCCTAGCATACAATTGCTACTTAAATTTTAATGAACTAGATCTCCAAAGACTCCTTGCCAAGTATGGTGCCATCACAACCTTCAAGTATCTCAAAGAAAAGAGGGCAGACTTTGAATTACCATCAAATAATGCAGCCTTCACTCTCAAACTTAATAAAGATTACTCTCCACTGGACATACCATCAACACTTGAGGAAGAAAAATGTCCCATCTTTATCTCAATCAGAGGAGTACAGCCCCAATGCTTCTTCTGTGGAGATCGTACCCACCTTGTGAAATCATGTCCAAAATGAATGTGTGAAGTTTGCAACACAAGAAAAACTAGAAACCACAAATGCAACCTAAGCTCTCATAACCTTCCACACTCAACATATTCATCAGCACATGGTGTTTTAGAGGAGGAGAAAGATCTGTCTATTGAAGTTGAGATGGGCACTTCACAAACAATAGAACAAAATATTACTACTGAGTCCACAGAAGTTTCCAGTGAGGTTGGTAACACCCTTCAACAAACTTCATCACCCTTGCTAAACTAGCTACCCAACCAAACCACTTTTAGAACATCAGGGTTGGAAACACAGCAATCACAACTCACAACAAATAAACAACAAGAATCTAAACAAACACACTCCATGCATACAACACAAATGGAACTTCAAATTCCAAACAATAAAAGAAAACTCAAGACTCTTCCGATCGCAGCCAGATGAATTAAATAATTCAACCACTGACTCCAATCAAGAATCCAATTACTTTCAACATACCACACACAAAGATCCATTCCAAGAAGAGAAAAAAAAGATCCAAACGAACTGAAACTCAAACCATCAAAGAACAAAACACACCTGAAGATACATCCATCATAAAATGCCAATTTCAAAACACCACCACCCCAAATCAAACAAACACCACATCTCCAAAATCCAATTCAAAACACCCACCCCAAATCAAAGCAAGACAACCAGTGCACCAGACCAAACACAGCCAAATACAAAGTCTCAGGCCTTGAATAGCTTTCCTCAAGAAACACAAGCTTGGAATGAACAACTTATCTTAACTGATAAGCTTCTTATGAACGAATAACCTCAAGTCATATCACATCATTTTATCACTCAAATATGCAACTAAAAATAGGTGGAATTAACATAAGGGGGCTCAACTCCCTTGAGCGTGTCCATGAAATAAAAAGATGGCTTGAAAAAACAAACCTCCACATAGTATGTGTTTCTGAGACAAAATTACACTTACAATCTGATTACCAAATTCAACAAATCATGCAACAATATGGCCTGTTTCAATATCTGACCTCAACTATGGCCTCATCTGGAGTTGCTATATTAATCAACAAAAACTTGTCTTATCAAAAACTTAGAATTCTTTACCTCAGCAAAGAACTACTAATAATCAATCTAACCATTGCCAATAACACAATCAACCTCATTTCCTCTACCTCATCTACTTCTACCTCAGGAAAGACAATAACTTAATTCACTCAGTAATAACCAAAATCAATTCTATACTTTTTTCTGATGCATCACCCATAATTTGCTTTGGTGATTGTAACATGACATATCACCAATTTACTGTGAAACACCTACATCTCTTTAGCAGAGTCTTGCTCTGTGGAGAGGGATGCTTTGCACCCAAATCTTTCTCCTTTTACACAAAAAATAAAAAATATCTGATAGACCTGCTCTGCTACTCATCTAAACTCCACTTTAATCTAAATGCAAAACTACAACTAATACCTTTCTCTGACCACCTGTCCATGTTAATCTTACTACACTTAGACTCCACTATCATAATACAATCAAATCACAATAGCACCATAAGACTCTTAAATAAAGTAGCAAGTCCAGAATGGATTTTCTCTGAGGCTTACATCCTTTTCAATACAATCAAAATTCTCACATTTCCATCTCTTCAAGCATGGTCAATATTTGTAGGAATATTGAGTTCACTCATCAACCACCATACGAAATAGACTAAAAGCTCTAAATCAGCTACTAAAAGAACTGAACACCATCAATAATAGGTTGAGCATGCTTTCACTCACAGACCCCAAAATAAAGACATTTTGGATCTCAAAATCCATTATCATTACACTCAAAAGATACATGCACAATACATAGTCACAAAAAGATCCAAGATATTTCTACAAAACAGGCACAACTGGACTCATGGTTACATCAGATGGGCACTGGGAGCAATGAGGTGTCCTACACCACTGATGATCTCAGTAGATCAAAACTGTTACACTGGTCCAGAGATGCTCTCCAAAATCCATAATCATTTTAAACTAAAACTACAAAATCATAAATTAAAAACAGGTAACATCTGGAAAGACACAGGTGACCTTTCCAACCACAACATTACAGAAAATCAAATACTTCAAAAGCTACTTGCATACCCAGAAAGCACACATCCAGGACTCCATAGAATACCCAGATTTGTACTTCTCCACCTCAGCCACTTCACTATACCCATACTGAAGATGATGATTGATGTGCTTTCTGGCGACTTTCAAAATATTCCAGATTTGTATCCAGTGGCATTGGTCCCTTTTTAAAAAAAAACAAGCAAACCCATCCTGTCTTACTAACCTACATCCCATTTCAATGATACCCCTGCTTATAAAAACAATTGAATCCTTAGTAAAGGATCAAAAACAAGGCCAGGTCTACAAACACATCTCAACATATCAATATGCTTGCAAAGTCTTATCAACCACCGATGTCATGCAACACTTCCTCCTGATAATTGAACATGTTAGACAAAGCAGAAAGTCAAAACCCCTACATAACCAATTACATTTTTCCTCAGCATTCAACACAATAATCTCTTCAATCCTCTTTCAGATACTGCAAGAGTACCAAGTGCCTCAAGTGTATATCAGAATAATTTCCAACTTGATTTTAAATAGATTAATATTTACCTCTCTCGATGGAAAGTTGTCTACTGGGTTCAGACCACATTTTTCAATCCCCCAGGGCTTACCACTGGCCACATTCTGTTTCATAACATACATAAATCCAATGCTAAAGGATATTGAACACAACCTGCCTGGCATATATGTGCCAGCATTAAAACAACAAATTAATCACATATCATTTGTTGATGATATCACCATCTTCCTTCCTGATAAATCACATCTGCAAACACTACTGAAGATCGTCAATAAACATGCAAAAAAATTAAACCTTCAAATCAACAACAGTAAATCCTCAATCTGAAAAATTAAATCTGAAACTACAATTCCATCAATATTCACATCCAAACCTCAACACTTCTTAGGTTATCCTATAGCCAAAACTAAATTCACCATGACCAAAGAAATCCAAAACACAATCCTCTCAAAAAAACCAAGAAAATAGTAAAATCACTTTCTGGAATCTCGCTGTCGCTTCCAGGCAAAGCTACATTGCTCAATATGCTAGTGTTTTCCAGACTAAATTATTATTTACCAATTATTAAACCCACCAAAACCTTTGAAAAGGCAGTCAACTCACTATGTTCTAAACTATTGTGGGAAAGGAAAGGTCATTGCCATTGGCATTGCCAAAACACATATGCACAAAGAATATAATGGGCATGGCCTTCATTCAGTTTCCATAATATACTTGCAAAAATCATTAACAGCACTGTGTGCCTTCTCCCTGAAACCTGCCCATCTGAATGCAACACTAACTATTCCACCCATAGACACTCCACCACCTAACTGCAGCACATGAATGACCCAAATGTGTAATCATGTCAACAACTGCTTTAAGTTAACACAAAACACACTTGATAGTAAAAAGTCATATTGGGAGGTGTAAAAACTCAAGATCAACTAAGATCAACTCTCCCATTGCATTCCCAAACTCTTGTTAAAAAATTTTTAAGAAAGCAAAACATTGGATTCTTAGAACCAAATACATAGACTTTATTATAAAACTAAATCTGTGCTCATTACCTACCAGTCATTTTCTAGTGTGGAAAAGGGGATTTACCAAACTTAAATCTGCTATGTCACTTATATGCCAGGGAGAATGAAATGATTCAACATATCTTTCACAACTGTCCTATACTCAGCTCACTAAAAACATTTATTAATGATAAAGCCAAAAATCAAAATGCAGACTTGTTTTCGTTTCAACATGCAATCAAGAACAGAAATTTTTCAAACATCAGAATTTCAATTTTTCTTTCCTTTGCAATATGGCTAACCAGATGCAAACATGTAATTAGTAACACTATATCCAATATCCTGGAATCCTTCAAAAGATTAATTAAGAGCATCAGCATCAGAGACAGAATGTTAGCACCAAACTGGCTGCATAAAGAAACATGGTCCAAAGTCATCCTAACAGAAGAACAAGAATCATAGAACCTACTCCATCATCTCAAGCCTCCACTTTACAGTAACACAGAGTAAATATTTTCAAGATGTGTTAAGAATGTATTTCATGTACAAATAAATTTAATAAATTTTCTTTTTTTAAAAAAAAAAAGAAAACCTTTGATATGAAGTCATTAACTTAGATTTTAAATAATCTACTCAGTTAAAAATAATAATAATTTACTATTTGATAATTATTCATTTTTCACAAATATTACTAAATCAACCTCATCCTTTATTCTGCTTTAATATATTACATAAATTTAATTTATCCACTTTTTAGCAAACAAAATGTTTTATTGTATATATGTACACCCGATCTTATATTTTGACTGTCATGACAATAACAATTCCATATACAGCCCATTAAATTAAACCACAGAAATGCATACATTATAAGAACTGGTGGTGATTTGCTGTACTAAAGCAGATAAAAGAGTAGTCGTTAATTTATTTAGTGGTATTTAAAAAAAAAAATCAAGAAAATAAAATTAAATTTTAACTCAATACAAATTGGGGAGCTCAAAAAGAACATAAATAAACATATGGACAAATGTTTGAATGCATCTGTGAAAGTTTACATTTTTAATCATAAATTTAGTAAATAAAAATTTTATATTTCTTAAATGTTTGTTTTTTCATTTAGTTAGATTATATGTTTATTTTTTAAATCACTCTTTTAAATATTTTTCTTTTATAATTCTATTACTTATAATTTTAATTCTAACTCAAAAAAATAAAAAGCATTTGTTTATACATTTTCATTATCGAGTTTGTTTTAATTTAAAGTATTTTCCCAAAACCAGATTAAATTTAAATTATTAAAATCTGGAAATAAAAAACAATCAAAAATTTTGATTTTCCATTTAAGATAATAAAAAAAAAAAGAATGTAAAGTCTATTGAAATTCGCTTTATTATTAGCGTCCGGGTTTTGTCTCACTAATTAAATATAAAAAGAAAAAATATTTTGTTTATTTTACTTTAAAAATTTAAGTGAGAAGTTATTTAGTTGTTAATGTGCAATGTGTTCATGACATGTCATTGTTATATACAAGCAAATAGAATAACCATTATCATAGCATATGACTAGTAATTGATTGATTGAGTTATAATCAATTTATTTATATATAAAGTAGCATTTAAGTTATACAATAATTTATCATCATCATTTTCAACAATTATTAATCCACTGTAGGATGGTCTCTGAAAGTTCAATCCATCTTTTCCAATCTCTAACCTCTCCTCTCTACATCACCTGGGCTCATATCTTTATGTCATCCATCCATCTCACATGTGGTCTCTTTCTAGGTCTTTTACAATTTCTCGGAATCCAGTTAAGATTTTAACTGTTATATATAATTTCTTTTAGCAATATATCCAGCCCAAACTCCATTTTATTTTTTTAATTCTTTCTGTGCTGTCAGTAACACATATCTGTTTTCTCATTCATGTATTTTATTATTGATACTAATTAAATAAACACCCAAACCATTGTGTAGAACAAATTAACACCATTAGCCTTTTATTGTTACAATTATGAATTCACAAGTAGAAGATACTAAATTAGACTTCACAACAAATTCAGTACCAAAAATACTTGTATCTTTCTATCTGCTGCCATACTTTTGTTTAAGCACATGTTTGTATTCTCTCACTATATTTTAAAATTAAAATGTCATTAATTAAGCATATGTTTTATATGAATTCTTAAATTAGTTTATGATTTTCTGTTGCTGCTATACTTTTTGTTAAACATATGACTGTATTCTGATATAATGTTTTAAAATAAAAATACTTTTCCTTAAGAATGTTTCTATTTATTTTATATTAGTTAAAGCATTTTTTTTTTGCTGCTGCACTTTAGTTTAGAAATTTGTCTTTGCCAAATATTAACATTTGCTAAACTCTGAATAGTAATTTTAATATATCATAACCAAAACAAGAGAGTCAACAGTCTATCTCGGTTGTGCTCTCTCACAGCTTAAACATTTATTTCAATTAACATTCCTCACCCGATTTAACTCTTGAAAATAAATTTCTAGACTTTCTTTCCATTTAGTAGAATATGTTACTCTTCAGTTTTGGAGAACACTTAATTAGAGATAAATAACCCATTGTGTTACCCATACTATTGTGGCTGCATTTCATCATACTTTGACTATAAAACACACAATTTATTTTACTGTAAATATATTAATATTTGTATATAGTTTTTTATTAATAAAAAAATTTAATAAAAAAAGATATATATAATAAAAAAAATATTAGTTTTAAATTTTTTATTATTTTTTTAGGTAACATAACTCCCATAATGTCTTAATTTTAATATTTGCTAATTATTATTTTAGCAAACACTCTAATCCCCATTATTTTAATAATTTATTTGGGTAAAAAAATATTGGAAACAGATTTATGGCTTATTTCTATGAAATCCTTTATTTTTTAAAAATTGTTGATGAAATTTGAAATCTTGTGTGAAGAGTAAACCAAATATTTGGAACAGTTTTGAAGACATGGTGAAGGGATTGTCAAAAGTTCGTTATAACATGATCATGTCAGTAATGTTTTCGTGGCTCTCCTAGTGTCAAAAATAAAATAGATAATTTACTAAAGTGATACTAAAAACTCATACATACAAAAAGTAATCACAAAATAAATTCATCTATTTTAAATTTTGATGACAAAACTTATAAAAACACTCCATCCATGTTAGAAAAATTATATTCTATTTGTGATAATGTAACTTTCTTTTACACGAGAATATATTTATGCTAGATATAGGAAGACTTGTCGATCATATAAAAGAGAAGTTTATTACTTTAAAATAATCGTTTGTTTTCAATGTTTGACCAAATTATTTCTGTTCACATGTTTATATACTATATAATCTTAATTTAAGCTTAGTCTTGCATTGGTGGTCGAGAGATCAGCGCGACTGCCTTGCACTTGCAGGCAGTTGCCCGGGTTGCGGGTTCGCGTCCCGGACGATGCTATGACACTTTAAAAAAATGCATAACAGCCAGAACTAGTTTAAGTACTTAATAAATATTAACTGGATGTACAATATATATATATGAACAATAGATGTAAAGGTGTGCACACATGTGTTAATGCACCCTTCTTTTGAAAACAAAGAGATCAGTTTAAAATATAAAAAATTAAGTAATAATAATAGTAGTAGTAATAATGATAATAATAATAAAATCTCTGATAATTGTTTTAAATGTTTTATTACGCAAAAAAAATAAAAGGTTAAAGACAATGGAATAATACAAAAACTTTAAAAGCAAGCTACATAAAGTAATAAATTTAATGATAAAATTTTTAATTAGTGCATGTGAATATATTATTATAATATCTAACATTGTGTGCAAATATTTTATCTACGTCCTAAATTTATTAAACTCTCGAATTCAACTTTTTCTTTAATTTATTTTAGTCCAAACTTGTTCATAAATTAAATTGTTATTTTGAAAAGAATAAAGAAACGACCAAACTTTTATGAGAAAATTCTGACTTATAATAGTTATTTCCTTGTTAATAAATGATAAATAAATAACGAAATTAAAAAGGAATAGAAGATGTAATTAATCACTGACCATTTTTACTATTAGTGATGAGGAGAAAAGTTGAAATGAAACTTGGTTCTATGAAATACAAATATCTGGGAATATCAGCATTAAACAATATTTTTAATAACAACTTTGCAAATAAATATTCTATCAATTTAAAAGATTTGATAGGTAACACACACACATATATATATATACTAACATTTTTCATTCCATTGTCGGCAAAATTTTTAATTAATACTGGAAATTGACTATTAAACTTCCACTTTTTTAATTGCAATAATTGTAATCAAAATAATTGTCATTACATATGAAAGAATTTATGAGTACTTAAAAAAATAATAATAACAAAATTGCTTCAATTATACTGTCTACATACATGTCAAATTGATGATTTTTTTTTATATATAAAACAATATAACTAAAATAAATTCTAATGGGAAGCAATATTTTTTTTGTAATATTTTTCTATTAATAGATACAAATTATAGCTCTTTTAAATAGTCATTCTTAGATCTTTTTATTATATATAGCAGACCAATTAAGCATACATGAGCTTTTATGCTTTTGAATTATTTTGTGTTTATACATAATTTGAGTGAATGCATAAAATCAGTATTTAGAACTAAAGTTTTAAATTTTAGAATACTTGAATAAGCTATGTTTTACCTGAAATATAGAAAAGTAAATCACACTATTTATTTTATGTATAATGGTAGACAGTATATTCAAAATCTACTAAACATTAGAATTTGCACTATAAGAAGTATATATATATATATATTGTAATGGTAAATAAAAGATTTATCTAGGTGGGGGAGACCAATTATTTTACTGAATATGATAATTAACGTGAAAGTCACTAAACATCACATGATCACCATCTCTTATATTAGCACATAATTTTTATTAAACAAGGCAAATCTCTCCATACAGTAGTGCCACCCCGTGCCAACAAGAGTAATCAATGGATTCCAGAAGGATTGTGCATAAAATCCTTATCTAGTGCCTACTCAACCAATATCCCCAGACTAGTTTAAGAGATGGTGATCATGTGATGTTTAGTGGTTTAACACCAAACCTGCCTAATAGAATTGTGGTGACTATGGTAGTTAAAGAGCCAAAAACACCAAAATGTATGGTTGCTGAACTGAGTTCAGACCCATATGACTATATAAGCTATTGAGCTTAGATTGAAAATATTTTGTTTTCAATATTATTCTCATAGTTTTGTAGTTAAGTAGAGATAAAAGGTGGCTGTTGGAGAGTTGCA
Source organism: Epiperipatus broadwayi (assembly GCA_028023455.1). NCBI lineage: Eukaryota > Metazoa > Onychophora > Udeonychophora > Euonychophora > Peripatidae > Epiperipatus > Epiperipatus broadwayi. Next base: position 793,140 of record JAQFVV010006556.1, on the reverse strand, counting down.
TTAGATCCTAAGATCTAGGTGCAGTGCTCTCAGATCCAAGGCTCCTTACTGACAAAGGCCACAAGCTAGAAGCTAGTCTGGGGATATAGACGAGTATGCACTAGATAGGGATTTTATGCATAAGCCTTCTGGCATCCATTGATTACTCTAGTTGGTACAAGGTGGCACTACTGTATGGAGAGTTTTGTCTTGTTTAATAATGTGAAAGGCTAAAACCCTTCGATGGAAGTGCATAAGCATTTTAAGATGCTTCTGTTGAAGGTTTTATCCAAGGTTTTAGCCTATCACATTATTATTAGATCATCTGCTAGCACTTTAATAAATTTAATATATTTGAATATGATAATATAAAAGCAAAAAAAGTGGGCAAAGAAACAGCAGATCATCAACATATCAAATACAACAAACACAGCATAGTATTATCCCAAGCAACTATTCATCAACATACAACCTTTGAGAGCTGGATTTTAGAAAGACAATATAATATGTTAATCATCATCAAACCTATGATTAACTTAGGGTATATTATTAAAAAAAAGATCAATAACTTTAAAATTAAGCCACTAAACATCACATGAACACCATTATTTATGCATAACCAAGCTGTTTTTCACAGAGGCAAAACTCTCCATACAGTAGCACTACTCAGCACAATCCAGAGTAATCAATGGATGTTGGAAGATTTGTGCATAAAATCCTTATCTAGTTGCTACTCATCCAATATCCCCAGACTAGTTTTTTGAAGCTTGTGGCAATGCTCTCAGATCCAAGGCTCCTTACTGATGAAAGCTGCAAGCTAGAAACTAGTTTGGGATATTGGATGAGTAGGCACTAGTTAGGGATTTTATACACAAACCTTCCTGCACTGTTAATTATTCTGGCTTGCACTGAGTGGTGCTACTGCAGGGAAAGATTTACTTCTGTGTAAACTTTAAAATTAAATGTACATTTAAAAATGCTGAAAATTTTATATCAATGCTGATTATCATGAAATCTCATATTCATATGGTCCTATGAGTATACTGACCATAAATATACTAGTAATCATCATAAACCTTGAATAAAGTAAATCAACTTTAATAATGATGTCATTATCTTCGACCATATAGATAATTCTAAAGTGAATTATATAGATGTCCACACACATATACATTCCAATTATCATTAATCAGGAGATATCCATGATGTCACAAAGACTCTGGTGAGTATAAGAATAAATACCCAATATTCAATCCATTCTAGTGTTAAATAACTTAGTAACTAATTAGAAGTAAAAATAATAATAAATGAAAACTGTGATAAATGTTCTACAATGCAAATTCATCATTGTTATTTTGACTTACAAATATTGAATATTTCCACAAATTAATAAACAAAACTATACATGTAATATTATTTAAATTGCAATATAACCATAAAAATCATATATTAAGTGCCTATATTCATCTAGTAGTACAAAATAATTCAATCATTAATTATCTCATATTATGCTAATTTAATAATATATAAATAATGAATGGAGAGTAATTATATTCTGGCTTTTCTCTCTGAAAGATATTTGAAATTGGTTATGACCCCATATTTCGGTAGTAATCTTTGAAGGTCAGCATGGGCAAAGTTTAGATGACAATTCCTAGCCAGATTATATGCCATTCGAGGTTGGTTCATATCAATTTTCACAAGGTATCTTTGTTTCAATAATAGTTGATTCCTTTTAAACAGTTCCTTCTGGATTACATTATTAAATTCAATGATGAAATATCTTTTGTTTGGGTGGTGGTATATCTTTTTAACTGCATCTTCAAGCTGGTGACTTTTAAGTAACTCAAAAAATTCATTAGTAAGGAAGGGAAATATATTACAATTATTCTTAGTAGTACATAGAATGAGAGGTAGGTCATTGTGGTAATTGAGGAAGGAATTGTATAGTATAGGAGGTATCCTGGAATTGAACTGTGATTTAATAGATTGGTAATTTTCCAAATTTATGGAAGAATTGTCTTGATTTGAGAAGGAACTATTTACTGGCTTAGTGGAAGAGTCCTCATAATCTTGAATATCTTGTATTTAATATGATGCTCATCTATATTGTGTTTTGGCTTAGTATTAATATTTTTACCCAGTGTAACAGCACAAGTCTGTGTATTTTTTGTCTGGGAGCTCTTATTATGTTTTGCAATTGGAAAATAGAAGCAAGTGTTTGATTAGATACAGGAGCAGCTGTAAATTGTGTATTTGTAGATTTGTAAATAGAATTCAAGCTGCAAAATTCAACATCTAACACATCTTTTTTCCTCCCATAATATATGCAAGTTAGCATTTTATTAAAATTGCAAATATTTTTACGATTTTCACGGGAAGGTTCTGCATTTGAATTTTGACTCAAAAACTGTTGTGAAGGTGTTAGGACATTAGAGTTAGATTCAGAAATGTGCTTAACACTATCACTCATACCAGAACTCCTATGCTTGATGTCATCAGACAATTTTTCACCAAAAGTTACAACCTACTAGATGAGAAAGATGATTCAGAGACCCCAGGTTTGCAAGAGGCACATAAAATCACAGCTAAAATCCTGACTGATAAACTAATGTCTATGACAGAATATATGCATTCAGCACACACAGCATTCCAAAATTTATACTGAACCACCTCAGCAACATTATCAATCTGTCATTTTAAAAATGATAAACCACTCTTTAACACACAAGAGATACATCCCAAACTTCTACCCCAGTTGCTCTCATTTCATTTATTAAAAAAAACCAGGTTGCAACTGAACTTAACAGTATTAGACCAATTTCAATGACACCTTTATTAATTAAGGTTATCAAATTGGCAATAAAAGATAGAATCCAATACAAGATCCTTCAATACATTACTATCTCTCAATATGCAAAAAAGGCTCCTCAACTATGATGGCTATTGGCAAAGTCAACATTTTCCTAGACCATATAAGAAGAAATAGAAATTCCAAACCCATTGCAGCAGTGCAAATTGATATCACAGCCACCTTCAATAACATCAGAGTACAAAAACTTCTAGACATTCTAGAGCAATACTCAATCTCCAAAGAAATAATACAAATAATCAAAAATCTCCTAAGCAACAGACAGGTTTTCATCACCCTAAACAAAAACATTTGCATACTATTAAAATAAAAATTTCAGTAAAGTTTAGATTCTAAAGCCATGAAACTATTTTCCAAAAAAGAAACCATTACAAAATAAAGTATAAGAAAAATTATTAATACAGTTTTTAAAACTTTATTTAAAGGCAAAGATAAAGCCAATATGCAAAGAATCATGTTTTCATATATCCAAAATATAGGCTAATTGACTCATTTGGATAAAGTTTGCATATCTTAAATATATAATGATTCCAATGAATGAGTCATAACAGGCTATGATTCTGAGAAATACATTTTCTCTAAAGCGCTAAGCCATTTTAATTTGTTGACTACAATTATACGTGCATATGTGCGTTAGTACAACTTTATTATTATTTTAATAAAAGTAAACAAAATATCAACACATAATTAAATTTATGATTACAACTCAGTTTACAAGTGTTAAACTTAATTTACTTATTTATTTGAAAACAAATTTTTTAGTTAAATAGATTAAAAATGATCGAAAATTATTTATTAAAGTAGCTCAAATATAACTTTTAAATTAAATTAATATATCTATTTTTCCTTAATACAATATATTATTAATTTTACTCCAAGCTCTATTTCTGCCATAACAGTTGTCGGCAACCGGTAGTCCATGGACCATTGGTAATCTGTGACATAATTTTAATGCTCCACAAAGAAATTCAGATATTATTTAAATTCGCTAAGCTCATTTAATAAATTTTTTAAATAAAAAATAAATTTTGTTTAAGCTGTATTATTATATATAAAATAGAACAACAACATTATATTGCTAACTGATTTGTTACAAAATACTACTGTGATTTGCAAAACATCTACTTCAAGGTGTTTAATTAACCCTTATTCGGTCAGCAGCATAGAACAAGTAACAAAATAAGAATACAGAATTTTGTACAATTGACTCGGCATTGAATTTGACTATGGCATATTCTTGGTAATTGAGTGAACTAAAACTCAAAAAATTTATTACGAATTTTGAAAAAAAAAAACACATCTATAAAAATTAATAAAGAATAGAACACTAATCGTTATTAATCTTACATAATTTTTGTAGATATGAATTAGAAAATTACACATGGAACAAATATGTATTTATACATACATTTATTTTTATGAAATAAAATGAACATTGTATTAACAAAAACAAAATAAAACATAATCCTTTAACAAATTATAAAATATGTAAATACAAACTTAGTTTTACTTTCATTTAACTCAAAATGAAAACAAATACAAAAAAAAAACGTACACAAAAATTATATTAATATAATATTCTAATTTATTTTGTACTTTAAGTTCAATATTACAATCCTTTAAGTATTTCTTTATATTAATAACTAATAAATCTGACTCTATTTACAATATCCTACTTGTTTGAAAAACATTCTCAACTGTAACAGCTACTAAAAACAAATATCACTCTCGGCTTGAAATAAAAGCTCCTTTATGTGTTGCCGTGTCATCATTGAAGCCAAGAATTAGTAAAATAATTTTAAACCAAAAGTAGCAAATGTGGCACTAATTTTTAATATATATTACTATTATTTATTATTATTTTTGTATTGAAATTAAAATTATAAATAAATATATATGTGTATCATACTCAATGCTCGTGTTAACTTGTATCTTTAAAAAATATGTTAGTGGTCTGCAATATCTAAATGGTTGCTGACCACTCATCTATACTATAGTAAATAAATAACTAATAATTTGTTAAGTTCATACTCATTACCTAAGCAATATATATTAAGGCTATAGTCTTAACACTATGTGCCTAAATATGACAGTAGGGACTTCTATAAATCTTTAACATAAGATTAACGACTTTAAAAGCAAGAGTGGCTACTCTTATTTTCGACTTACTTTTTAATTATATAGGCGAATCTAAAGCATTTTGATTTGAAAGCATGAAACTATTGAATGCTTCACTGATTAAGTTCACAATTTTTATTTCAAGCTAATAATGTTCACAAAATCTTTCGATTTACAGTGAGTTAGTGTAAAGCTCTTATGATTAAAAATTTTTATGACAATTTAAAGTTGTAACTAATAATTTGTTAAGCACATACTCTTAAGGTTATAGCCTTAATATATATTGCTTAGGTAATGAGTATGTACTTACAAATTCTTAGTTACAATTTTAAATTATCTTAAATATTTCTAATCATAAGAGCTTTACTCTGACTCCTGTAAATCGAAAGATTTTGCAAATGTTAGCTTATAATAGAAACTGTGGATTTAATTAGTGAAGCATTCAATAGCTTTACCCTCTCAAATCAAAATTAGATTAGCCTATATAATTAAAAAGCAAGTCAAAGATAAGTGTGGTCATTCTTGTCTTTTAAAGTCATTAATCTTGTGTTAAATATTTGTAGAGTTCCCTACTATCATATTTAGGCAAATAGTCTTAAGGTTATAACTTTTATTTATTTATATATATATAAGCCTCATATTGTGAATGCTGAACTGGAATCTCATTTCTCATCTCGCACACAGTCACATTATTTGTTAAGATCCAACGGTTTTTCTTTCAAAAGTTAACCTTGAAAATGGTGGTTGCTATTCCGTTGAAATATCGGTGCTCAATGGAAAATAAGACACGGTACATCCCAAAAACTTATAATTTATCTACATCATATAACCGTAAAAACATTAAGTATAACATATATATATATATATATATATATATATATATATATATATATATATATTAAAGATAATATAAAATATGTCTGCAAATTCATAATTAATGTTTTAAAGTAATTATAATAATAATAAAAAAATAAGCTTGAGGGAGAATTAAATTCCTGAAATTTTCATTACTATTGTTAGTGAATACTATAAATTAGAGGTCCAGAAAGTGAAAAAAGGTAAATAATATCCAAAATGAATTTGACTGATCCAACATTTTAAAATTCTTTCTAAGGTATTACACTCAGGAGATAAATGGGCTAGAGTCAATAAAACCATGCAGCTGCATTTATTGAAAATAAATATATTAATTTTTAATTAAGATTAAAGTTTATACCAGGGCTAAAAATCATGTAATAGTTTCTGGAGTAATATATCATTTACAATAATCATTGGTATTTCCATCTGAAGATAGTGTTGCTACATGAGTGACTGTGAAAAGTTTCAACCTTCTGAATTGTGATAATTAGCTATTGATAAATACTAAACAAAATTATGAAATATGTGAGAGTTGTAACATGGGTTAAGAGTGCTGTTTCATCATGAAATGCAAGATTGGTAGAGTCTTTAAATTTTTTTTAGATATCTTTGTTTGTACATGCAGAAAAATAGGGGTTTTAAATTATATTAAATTATTGTTGGCACTTTTACTCTCAATTTTTTCTTTGAAAATTTTTTTTAAAGATTGCAAATGCTTTGACATATTTCACTTATCAGTGAAAATCAAAACCAGACCAGATAAACAAACTTGTTGCATTATGTTTCTTTAATAATTGTCTGAAAAACTATTGTCTGTTGCATTTTTTCTGTATGGTATAGAACATACTTGTTCTTACTTTCAGTCTTTCAACTTTATTGCTTGTTTTAATTTGATGCTATTCTAGCACAACTCATCAAATCATTTTTTCCCAAATGAGTGATTGTTTTGCTGGTGTCTAAAGTCAGTTCTAAATTTGAGATACAGCAATTTGATAGTAGGTCCACAATATTATGTAATGTCAAAAATAAGATAGAAAATGATTACATACAAGTGAAAATGGTGTACACTATAGATTGGCTGTGACTTATCCAATATATTTTAGAATAGATTATGGTATTAGCTATAGTTTTATTAAAATACATGCAATTTTATATCTAATAAATATATAGAATTTTTAATAAAACAGCGTCCTAGTGCTGAGATATATGATATCTGATTGTTGTGCCTACAAGGGATATCTAAATCTGGACTAAGTAATCTTTTTTCAAAACTATTCAGAATTTTCTTTCACATACCTAACCCATATACAACCCAGTTAATCATCTACAATTGGTTTTTAAATGAATATCTTCCTACTTTTAGTTAGAAGATAAAATCAAAGATACAAAAGCATCAAATCTTCATCACCTAGCTATTGGCAACCGGATGAGAACAACATATTTTTATTGTTATTTTGTGAGGGGCTGCTGAAAAGGCGTGAATAGTCTTTGTTCAATTAAAAAAATGACTATTTTATTTTTTATAGTTTTAAAAAATATATAATTACTTCATAAACTAAAAATTTAGTTTGCAATAAATTTTTGATTATTTAATTAACAAAAATATATAACTTATTCTAAGGTTTATAAAGTTTGTTTTTTAAAAAATAATAATAACAGGAATAATATTTTTTTTTTCTGATTAACTTTTGAAAAACATTAACCAATAAAAAATGTTCCACTTAATCTAACTCTCTTATGAAAATTCAAATTTGTTGAAAAATAATTATTAAATTAATTGAATTTTTATTAGTTAAAAAACTGAAAATGTTCAACATTTAAGATAGATTTATATTTTGTATATAATATTTTTTTAAAACCACTTCTAACAATAAAACTATTTTTAAAGCAAATATTTCAGTGCTAGGCACGCACACACACACATTTCACAACATTTTATTCATAATGCTTGTGTCACAAAAATTGCAACATCAGAGCTCAAAAACAAATAAAATGTAAAAAATTATACAAATATAAATATTAAAAGAAATTATAATTAGAATGTGTTTATGCAGTATTGAAGGATAAAGAATGGAGTGTGTTTTCATAAATGGGTGCATTTTTCCTCTTTCAGTGATGGCAGGAACAACATCATATTATAATCTTTTTTTATAATTATAAAATTAATATTAGTCTTAATGATAATGATCAGTTCTTCTCACTTTAGTTTAGAGACATCTATAGTGAGCTTGAAAAATTAATGGACACCAGATGATATGATGCCAGAATATTCTCACTTCTCAGATTGGTTTATGAATTTTTTATTTTAATAAGTGACAACTGGGATTCAAATATAGAACTAGCACAATTAGGCATTCAGAAGTTATCTTTTATTATTTTACACTATTCTAAAAAATAGTCTGGAATTTTAAAAAAAATTAAATTTCAAATCTATGCCAACTTACTTGAACAATTTAAGTAGATCTGACAAGAGGCCAATTTTTATAAATTTTAGAAATGATGATTTTATGCCAACTGTATGCCCTTTTTATCCTTTGGCTAGAAAGGTAATACAAACAACAATATCACATGACTCTCTCATAAGCTTACTTTTAAACAAGATCAAGCATATGAGAAAATCATATAGTATTTTTATTGATATAATTGAAATTGTATTAACACTTAATTTTTAAAAAAATTAAAAATGATTAGATACCCATTTACTAAACCAATATTGGATATCTAAAAGATGTCTACTTGACAAGTTTAAGGTTTCTTCTTGTTAGGTCTATTTCAAATTTAAAATGTTGGAAATGAGTGTTTTAAATTAATAATAGCAAATATACAATATCAATATTCTATAACATTTCTGGAATAGTTAAAAGGCAATATAAAATATTCCACAGACAAAGTTTTCTTAATAAATTAAAAATTGATAGTTCTCCCAAATAAAGCTTCATAGTTTTCAAAATTAAGTCAAGGTACTAGGATGTAAAATGATGGTGTTCACTTTGTCTGAAGTTAATTCTAATTTGAACTGACTTATGAATTATATTAAATTTACTGTAATTAAATATACCATTATGTGGTGGAAATGTAATTCTTGCTATAAAAGTAGTCTTTTTATTATTCTATGCCTAAAACTATTATACTAATATAAAAGATTCACAATAAACTTTTATTTTTTATATTATGTTTAGAACTAGTAACCTTTCCCTAACAAATTCAGGATAAATAAAAGCATTGGAACCCAAGTTTATTTATTTCTTTAGGGGGGGGGGTTCTCCATTTTGTTGACAATAAAATGTGCTGCTTGCTTGAGATCTCTCCAATTTTGATTTGGTTTGTTGTATGTTGAAGAATGATGAATTTTTAGTATTCTTATTTTACAAAGATTAAGAAGAATGTTGCATGAATGAGCCTATTTTTTACTACTTTCAAATGGTTTATTACTTAGTAATACACAATAAATTTAAGCATTAGAAGAGATAGATTTGAAGCTAAACTCTGCTTTAGAATCAACACCTCTAATATCATAACATATAGGAACTTGCAATAACTAAATCAGAATGAGATCTAACTTCTATCAAAATAAAGTCAATGGTATAATTACATGTCTGCCATATAATTATCTACATTATAGTCCTTCATATTGCCTTTATAATAAAAATTTATTCACATAATGAACTTTATAAATAGATATTCATTGTTGTTATTCAATATTGATTTTTCTCTTCATTTGCATTTATAATGTAAATTCGCATAAGCTTGTTTATTTGTATAATGAAGTAGTTTCTTTGTTCTTTATAATTGGAAGCTGGATGCACTTTTAATAAAGTTCACCATATTCATAGCTCTGATTACGATGAACATCAACCAAACTGCACTCAGATTTTTATTATAAAGAAGAAAGCAACCATTTAGTTATGCAGATGAACCAACATATGCAAATTTGAATTAATGTTATTTATAACTGCTTTCAATCTTTCTATAATAGTGTTTCCATAAGCAGCAACCAGGCTAAAAAAATGAGAGCCCTTCATAAATCAATATATTTTGTTTATAAAGTTTCAAAAAAAAAAAAAAAAGAATTCTCTATTTTGTTAACTAAATAATCAAGTGGTATTAAAATTGTCTTACAAATATCTAGATTAATTAAAATGGCTTGAATTATTCATGCCAATAATCTTAATAATAAAAGAGAATGATAAAAACATGACCATATTGTCAAATGCTGAAAATAGTTGGCATATTAGTTACTGTAAAAGGATAATCTCAAATTTGCATAAATATTCATAATTTTGAGTTCTTATTTATTCATATATATGATTAGACAGTGGTAATGTAATCATAAATAAATAATAAATGAAATGCAATTAATTCCGATATATGAGAAAATCAAATCTTTCAATTTTATCTTATAAATCAGTATTAGAAATATCATATTTGCACATTATTTATTAAATATTTATTTTCTAAGATTTAAAATATAAGCATTCTTATACCTAAAACTTCATTGTAAATATAGAGCATTTGAACTCAGACTTGCAAGCAACCTTCAATTATCAACTCTATCACATACCATTGATCTTTTCTACATGTCTGTGGTCATGTGTATCAGTATTATGAGATAGTGTGGAGAGTTGAAGGTTGCTTGAAAGTCCGAGTTCAAATCCCCTATATTTATATTTATTTTTTAGTATATAAAAGATATCTATTATAAATATTGGAAAAAAATCAATTTTTTAATTCACTTATTACAAGTACAAATGAAAATATAATTTTATTTAATACTTTAGATTAATTTAAATTTACTTTTGAAATGACTGAGTTGCATTTAATTTAATTTAAGAATAAAAAAAAAACTAATGGAAACTGGAAAACTGAAACAATAAATGTTTTTATACTAAAATACAATCTGGTTTTAAATTAAAAAATAATTTTTATAAAGGACTTTTTTTTCTCCCGATTTGCCACATTTTTATATATAAAGTGTGCTGAAAGATTAGGCATAAAATTATATACAAGATTTTCTTTTTTCTTCTTCAAGATTTCCTCAATGCTAAGGATGCCCTCAGTTAAAAATCTCCATATATTTTTTATCCAGAACAGCTGCCTCTTATGGGCTATTTTTGTTATTATGTCTTTGATCCTTCTATTTTTTATTTCCTTTTATCTGTTCATATTAATTATTTTAATATGAGAATGCCATTTTAATTTTTTTTCTTCAATGTTGATTTCCACACATTGTTTTCATTCCAACTGTCAATTTGGTGTCTTAATTTGTGCTTTTTTCCAGTCTTGCTAATTTTTTAATAATCTATTTTTATTGCCAACAGCATGTTTTCATGTACTTTTATTTTTTCCATGTCTTCATCCTGTACAATAGTACATTGTATACTAGGCTATCATATATAAATGTTGTATACTGTTTTCATCATCATATTTCTACTTCATAAAACTGAGTTCCACAATCTGCCTTAATTTAATATTTTTCTTATAGTTTTTTTAGTAATATACTTTTTATAACAATTAATCTTAAATATTGTAAAATGCTTATTTTTATGATTATTTTCCCCATCAATAATCAATACATTATTTTCTTCTATCATCAAATATTTTTTCCAAAGTATTATTATTTTCCTCTTGATATGTTTCTTCACAAATTTTCTCATAATATATTCCAATATTATTTATAGTATGGGATATAATAATTTAATCATCTGCAAATAATAAAGTAAATAAATATGTATTATTATTTTCTCATAATGAATGTTTCTTATTTATGTAAATAGAGGGATGTGAACTTATGATTCTTCAGCCTATTTATCCTTCACTCTATCTCAAGCAACTGATGCACATGGCCTAACACATGCAAAAAAGATACATATTACCCAGTATATGTATTTCATACACAAGCAGCACTCATCAGTTGGACTAGATCATAATTTCCCACACATATATACAATCAGTACTAGGTTTATATTAAGATAAAAATTATTCAAACTATTATTATATAATCTTACTACTTTTTCATATTTCTTATCTATTTTTTCACATCCATAAAAATGTAAATTTCAAAAGTTCTGTCATGCAATAATTGTTTTTCTGTCATTATTTTTTCTATATCTTAATTAATTATATTAATAATGTATCATCAATCCTTTCTATTTCCATGCATCTGCATCACTTTCTGATGACACTCTCATAAACTTTCTCAAACTAATAAATATCATAACTATGCCTTTATGTCAAGCACTGATCTCTTTTAACTGTCTAATAATAAATGTATAATCTAGACATAACTTTCTCTTTGTAAAAAAGATATTAACTTTATCCTTGTAAAACTGCGCTATTTTTTGTCTACTTCAATCTGTTCCTCCTTAAAATTATTTGCAGTTCTTTCCTTAATTCAAGGATATTAATCATAATATATTTCTCTTTATAAAAAAATCATGTTTATTATTAATCTGATATTAATTTAACATTTATTTTAGCTCCAAATTAATTTCTTTAATTCAAGTGTTTTTCCGGGTTTTTTTTATGCTGTATTTCCCTCTATACTAACTATCCCAATTTATCCCAATTTCAAGTCTTGTACTCTTTTAATTTATCTTTCCTAATCCATCATATTTTTTCTTTCCTCATCTAAAACCTCTTTATAATATATAATTCATTTCTTTTATTCTGATCATAATTATTTTCTTCTATGATATAATAGTTTTTTTAATCTTTTAACTCTATCTAAACATCTTTTAATCTCTGGAAGTTTAGTATTGTTCAACTTCTCTACATTTTATTTATCATCGTTCATTCTTGTTGTCCTCACATGTTTTAATAGTTCATTAATTTCCTTTAAAATTCATTTTATCATCTTTGAATCAATCCACCTTGGAAATGTTTCTTATATTTCCTTCACTTTCTCCATTATTTCCTCCATTATCTAAGCTGGATTCTTTTTTTTCTTTTCTTAAAATAAAAACCGTTTTAAGATTATATACAAATAAACTAGACTTCTACAAATACTGGCAAGTATAAAAACAGTCATGTGGCAAATTAACAATATGAACCCTTATATATGCAAACATTCAATCTCTAGCATAAATATCATAGATAAATAAATCTTTTTCATCGACTATTGGAAAATATTTTTTTTACAAAAGCAATTTTTTAAACATAAAACAATATAAATCTTTTTTATCATTTATCTTTTTGACCTTCTTTTTTAATTATTTAAACTTATAAGTAATACGACATGACTAATACGATAAATAACCATTGGTTGCATAAAAGATGTTCTTATCTTTGTTCTCTCGACAGAGAAACATAAGAATTTATGTAGATTTCAAAATTTAGCATTAAAAAAACCCCATAAAAATGTCAGATTATAAATTTTAAAAAAAAACATTATCTTTTTTTTTGTACTTTATTATTATTGTTGTTGTTGTTGTTATATATATATATAATTACCATTACATACATTTGTTAAAATGATCTAATAAATATTTTAAAAAAATATTCGATTGTAATGCTTTTAAATGTAAATACATTTTTCATTTTGTGGAATATATTTATTATTATCACTACCTACTGCAAGTTTCAGTATTTCTTTTGTATATAATTTAATATTAAATTAATTTTTAATTATCTTTAGCATATCTCTCAATAATCTTCTACCACAGAAATGTTCCATCAGATTGTTTTTATTTCACACAATTATTTTAACACATGGTTATTTAATCCTTTGTTTTTAGTACCCGTATCAGCTTGATTATTTATCTTTACTTTTCTATGAATAGAAATAAGTAATATTTTTCTTACTTTTTTTTTTTTTCATATGTCATAGCATCGGCCGGGACGCGAACCCACAACCGTCTGCAATCAACTACTTGCTTGCAAGTCAGCTGCGATAACATCTCGGCTAACAACGCTTGACATATTTCTTTTATTTAGATCAGATTTCTGTTGTATATAAAGCAATTCTTCAGATGAACTTTTCTCAAATCAAACTTCAAAGACTTTCAAATTAATATAAATGTGAACTTAATACTATTGCCATATAATTTAATATTACTATTTTTACTTTAATTTCTTTGTCATGTCAATTATTATTTAATAAAGTTTTAAAATATTTAAAAGCGTTTCATTATTATATTCCCCTTTTCGGTCATTTTTTTCCTTCCTTTTACATATTTTTAATATATATATATATATGTGTGTGTGTGTGTAATATTATGAAGAAAACTAGTCTTCACACACGCACTATAAATAGACAAGAACAACCCTGTAAATAAATATTTTAAACGCATAGATGGAGTCCATTCATATTTAGAGCTTATTCTTTAAATAAATAAATATTTATTGACCATAAATTATGGCTTGATCTTATTATGAGTCTGATTTTTAAATTGGCATAATCCTTATGCAACTACCTCCAAAACTGAATCTTATTACTTTGCACATACATATATAAAATAATTAATATAGTGTGCAGTATGAATTGTACAACATGAATTGAATTCTATTGAAATTAAGTTAACCGATTACTCAAACAGAATTATAACCTAAATAAGAGACTTTATATGTCTTATCCAAATTTCCTCACTTATACCAATACATTTTGTAAAGAAATTACATAGTGATAAGTCATCATCATCATCATCATCAACCATTATCAATCCATTGCATGATAAAAGTCTCTCCAAGTTCAATCTATCTCCGATCTTTAGCTTCTCTTCTCCACATCACCCCTGCACACTTTCTTATTTCATCCATTCATCTCACATGTGGTCTCTTTCTGGATCTTTTACAATCTCTTGGAATCCAGTTTAAGATTTTAGTTGTCATCTATTATCATCTCTTCTAGCAATATGTCCAGCCTAACTCCACTTCAGTCTTTTAATTTCTTCAATAAGGTCAGTAACACCTGTTTGTTCTCTTACCCATATATTGCGTTTTCGATCTCTTCTTGTTACTCCCAGCATGCATCTCTCCATACTTCTTTGAGTGGTCCGAAGTACTAGGTCTTAAAATATAGAAAAGCACAAGACAATGATTTGACACTAAGTGATTTATGTTTCTTAGCTGATAGGATAATTAACCCTAATTCAGCAATACACACAATTAATAATAATAAAATATTTACAATTTGTAAAATTAACTATATATATATAATACTATTATAAATCGATGTCTATTTCTTCAGAGCAAAATATATAATCTTATAATTAAGTATTAGTGAATACAGTAATCAAAAAATTTTTGAAAAAAAAAAAACACCAAAATATAAACGTCACTTAGGGGTGCTTTCGGCTATCCTCAGTTTTTGTTAATTAGTTCTTTGAAAAATCAATCTTCCCATAATACCGTGATCTCAACGATTGCTGACTGCCTATTGATTAAGTCTTGCCTGTATTTATATATTAGCATGGCTTCCTTTATTTTTCTTTTATTATTATTTCTTTCAGTTTGCACTATTTTTACATTATTATAATTGAAATTAAAACCATATATACATGATTTATTATGGTCGTAAAAACGGAAGCAGATATGTTATTATTATCTTTGCAATTTTGTTTTGTATTTTGGACGCTTTTAATAACCACAAGTGTTCTTTATATATATAAATAAACAAACTTCTTATGCTGGATTGATATTAAATGTTGGACCCATGGTGGTGTAAAAAACAATAGACATATATTTATAACTGAGAGAAAATATATCTGCGTACACTTTAATAAAAGATATCAATAAACGTTTTAAACTTATTACGATTTAACCAGTCTAATGAATCGAAAATCTAAATAAGTTATTCATTCCTGCATAAACTGATGAGGATGTAATATGAAATAATGATAAATATTTCTCTTAATTATATATTGTTGATATCATTAAACCTAAAATAAAAAAAACTAACATAAATAATTACAATAAAAAAATTTCTGAATAGGATTTAATAATCCATAGTAGGCATTAATTGCTTGATATGAATATGTTTATTTGATGTTTCCCACTAAATAAAATATGCTATGTTAGCAGGACATGAAAATATGAAGTATTGTGGCAATATTTTATGTTAGTAGATAGTAATATTTACTAAGGCTGTAACCTCAAGAATGTGCATAAAAATTGCGATAGTAGACGTCTACAGGTCTTAACCACAAGCTTACATTTTGGAAGAAGAGAGGGGAACCCCTTCTTTACTTCAACCTACTTTCTATATAAATAGGTGAAACTGAAGTGGTTAGAAGATAGTGTAAATCATATTAGATGGTTTTGAAAATAATCATCCATTTACAATTTGTGATGCACAATATATTATATGGCAGGTTGGATGCGTTCGTGCTATGATTTTAAATATATATGTCCATGTTTTCTTTACAGAGAGACAATGTTATATCCCTATTACATAATAATCCTTAAACATTCACAAAAATTACACATGAACTGAAGGCATATTTATAAAATAAAAATAAAAACAACAACTGCGTTATGAAGTAGTCCAATATGAGATTATGATATTATAATGAAGCTGAATAGAATTAAAATCAATGTTTCTCTACAAATAATCCTCTCATAATATATATATTTCAGTACAGCTGCTTAACTTTCTTATTGATATTAGATATTAATATTTAATATAAAATATTGCTTATATTTATTGGAAATCGAATATACATTCCATAAATATTTCGGTGAATCATTGTTACACTTGCGTTTGTTTTGGAGAACAGATAATAAACGTTTAAGCTTCCATGAAATGAATTTTCTGTATAGAACTTTATAAATATATGCATTGTTGCTCCTGTGATAAAGTAACATCTACTAAGTTTTAATTTTCTTCTAGGACAGGTAAATGTATTTAAAAAGTGAACATACATTAAAAGAAAAAAAAAGCAACATCCCTTTGTTTTATTGACAATAATCCATGAACTGTTTCTCTTAAACGTCTGCACTGCCATTTCTGAATCACCATATGTGTTATATAATTATATGGTTTATATAATCATCACAAAGATTTTAAGGTTCTGATATGTCTGAATCATAAGTTACAACATAAAATGTGAATTGGGTTTTCTACCTTCATAGATTGCCTTCAATGCCATCTTGTGACACTTTTATGCAATTTATGGCTTCACTGCCATATACAGTGTAGTCTAATGCATTTCAAATATTTTAGCAGAAGTTTTCTCAATTTACATAGTGTTTATCATGCATTAAGGTATGCATCATAGTCATATTTTATGCTATATTTAATGTTCCAGACATAATTCAATCTTAAAACTTTTGTGATGAATACCTAAGTTATGTTGCTATGCAACAGATGTGTTGATTCAGAGATTGCACTCAAAAAATCTTGGAGAGAGAGAAGAGTCACTTATTCAATAGTACACATAGTTTGCTTTAAACATAGTTTTAAATTTCAACTGTACTCACACAAGAGTTTTTTTTAACTCAAAAATAGTTTTCAGAAAATGTCAACAATCTTTCTGAACATATACATGTTAATGGTATGGTAATAATAATTAAAAATGTTTAAAACCTCACCCATCACTATAACAATTAAAAGAATATTTCAATTAGAATATTACAATATTTATTAAACATTTATTATATTCTTGAATATCTGTTCACCAGTGATAAAAATTCACTTACATGCCAGTCAATATATTAGAAATAAAGAAATCATAATAATGAAGAGATTGTCTCCATTGATATATTTTCAGAACCCCACCCACCCACTTACAAAAAGATTATCAATGCCACATTAAAGTAAATTCCTGATTAGTGTTATATCAGCAATCTCACAGTAATTGTAATGAACAAAGCTGTTTTGATCACATATTAGTAGGATTTTTCTACCATCCTTATAATATTTATAGTTGCCAAAACAGTAAATAATCTGGCATTTGTTGATCCTAAATTTTCTATTGAGTTTGTTAATACAATAATCAGTCTCAATATTTTAAACATTTATATTAACAACAAGATCATTTGGTTATGCAGATATGATAGATATGTAAGTAATCCTAAATTTCAATGGAAGAACAAAGAATGAGATGATTATTGATATATGAACTAATATTTGAACCTGCAGAGCCTTTTTAAAAGCTGTAATTAGCATGATAAAACATGTGATGTTGAGTCCCTCACTAATTGGTAGTGAAATTATGATCCTTTGTGTATATTATTCTACTGTAACATTTCAAAGGAATAATTAATTCTAGAATTTCATTTGATTATGAAAGTTGTGTGGTGTTGTTTTCATTTCTTTTTGCACTATAAATATTAAATAAATCTCTAAGAAATTCATTTATTTTTTGCATTTTTAACAATGCTTTTCAATAAATTGTTATATAACAATTTTATGTACATAATCACTATTTTTTTCTAATGGCTGATTGGTGAATGTATATTTGTTCATAAGGCTGTCATGTGTAAAACTCACAACTACTGTCATATGTCAAATTCACAACCAATTAAAAAAAATATTGCATTTATGCAAAGAAAATAATTACAGAATTAATAAAAAAAAATCTCAGAATAAAATCAGTAAATGTTTTTAACTCCAGAAGTATAGTATTTAAATTGTAAAATAAATACATAAATTCATGTTTAGTGAGGAAAAATAGATGCTATGGTATCATATCTGCATTTAGTTTTGGTTAGTGTATTATTGCATTTAGCAAAAGAAATTGCCACTAATAAAAACCCTCAAAAAGAAATCAGTACATGTATTTTTAACTATAGAGATATAGTATTTAAATCATATAGAAAATGGGAATACAGTACATAAATTCATCTTTGAAGTGTGATATTTAGTGATGGGCAAAAATAGATGCTGTAGTATTGAATTTGCATTTAGTTTTGGTTATAAACCACTAAACATCACATGATCACCATCTCTTATACTAGCACATAATTGTTATTGCTCTCAGATCCAAGGCTCCTCACTGATGAAGGCCATGAGCCAGAAACTAGTCTGGGAATATTTGATGAGTAGGTATTAGATAGGGATTTTATGTACAAGTCTTTTGGCATCCATTGATTACTTTGGTTGGCACAGGGTGGCACTACTGTATGGAGAGTTTTGCCTTGTTTAGTTTTGGTTATCATATCAAAATGATGGCCTTTCAGACCAGTTTACAATTCTTCCATTTTTTATATAATATTAAAATATTTTGTTTAATTTGCATTAAAACTTTTAAAACATTTGTTATGGCAATCAATTAAAAAAATCACAGCCTATTTGGATTGGGTTCATCTGGGAGTACTTTATAATTCTAAAGAATGTTGTAAGATACTTGAAATTTTAGATACTATAATAAAAAGCATTGTGATAAGAGCAAATAAAAAAAATATATTTTTTAAAAATTTATAATAAAAAAAAATTAAAATAGTTCTCAAGTATTTTCTGATTCATTTAGTTTTTATAATGCCAACCTATTTTTGAAAAAGACTATATATCACATCATTAAATTAATGATGGAGAAATTTCAAAAAGCCCTTATGTACTTTTTTTCCAAAGTTAGAAATGAAATTTGTCTACAGAATTTTTTTAATTTTTTGACTACCATTGCAAGATTCATAATTAGTCTCTTCTTGTGCACATGAATATAATTAATGTTATCTCTTGTAAAACCTTTGGTGATGAAGCATGGTATCACTACTCACTAGTAACTAAGTTCGTTCATATTTTAACAATCTGTTGTTTATCTAGAATTAATTTGTTGTCTGATGCTATAAATATTTGTGAATAATAGCATAACTTGGTATGAAATTATATTAATTATGTGATTTCCAGATGTTTTACAAAGATTTTATTGAAAGTTTATTCTTAAATAAACAAACTTAATGTTTAACTGAATTGTTTTAATAATCATAAAAAGTTTTCAGTAAAAAAACTTTTAAAATTAATATATCTTCAAAATAAACAAAAATAAATGCATTAAATAAAAAGAACATTACTTCAATATAAGATGCTTTACGAATATATACTTATTTTGTGGGAGGATAATATAGTAGTTATTTTGAAAATTGATGACGATTGGTCATTAGACGATAGTTATTTATTTTATACTAATTAGAAAGGTTAAGCGATGAAATATATGTCACACATCTAGAACCGAAAATAATAAATAAGAATAGTTAATTTCTAAAATTGACTAATCTAGTCTCAAAGATAATTTCTAAATATGTCAAAACGCACATCAATATATGCAGACCCACATATATATATATTCTATACACACACAATATACATATATTTGTGCATATCATATTAATCTGCTAATGTTATAAAAGGTGTTTTATTGCATTTCGAGTCTACACAAAATTATACAAAGGACTAGTCCAATCTTTTTTTATGTGTATAATTAATGACGGAACATCAATGAACCGATATGTTGTCTTGGAAACATTACCTGGAAAGAACACGATTTAAATAAATTGGATGTAGTTAAGTAACAGGATCAGTTAAATGCATTCTTTTAGGTACATATAAAATCCTAAAGAATTCAGTTTAATGCTTTTTCCATAATCAACATGCATGAAAACAGAAAAACATTTTGCGCGTAGTTAACTCGATATCACCTTCTGAAATCCTTAACCTTATGACATTTTAATAAATAACAAATTTTTATATCATTTATTTTTTCTAATTCAAATTTTGTGACAATATTTTGACACTTTTTAGATTAGCAAAGCAATTGTTTAAGAGAGAAAAAAGACAATTTGTCATAACAATATCTCTAAGATTAACCCCTTCTTTTACTCATCGGGAATAAATAAAATACTGTCAAAAAGATAAAAAAAAAATAATACATGAAAATAAATGCTAAACACATTTGTTTACAAAATCCTTTAAAATTACTACGTGTCTAAAAAGAAAGTTTAAAAATGTAATGTGTGTGTTACGTTCTTTGTATATATATCTATGATAATATAGTTCTGCTATGTGCAACAATACCGGAAAACTGCAATTTTATAATAGAAACTTAATCAAATATGTATGTTAGGAGTGAAAAGATGAGATTGAAAACAAAATAGACGATTAAGAGTACAAACAGATATCACTGATATTATTAAAACAATTTAAGATTGAAATAGAGCTGGGCTGGACATTTTTCTAGAAGAGATGAGAATAGAAGAATAGTTGAAGTTTTAAATTAGTTCCTAAGAGATTATAAAAAAAATATAGAATTTCAAGAGATTATAAAAGACATAAAAAGAGACCACATGTGAGATGGACGAATGAAATAAGGAAGTTTACAGATGAATTGCAGAAAAGAAGACTACAGTTAAAGGTACAAACATTTACATCAACTTAGAAGGACTTTGAAAATAGTGTAGGTAGAATGTGTTGCTTACTGAATTGTACATGCACAGCCCATTTCAACACACATATATATAACACATGTTTTTCTCTGTGTACAGTTATTCATATATAAATTATGATTATAGTATAAATAAAATTAAGAAATATATTTATTAATAGTAAAGTGAGAGAGTACATTTATATGTTGTAACTGTATTATTATTTGTAATTACATTGAATCACTGATAATGAGCACTAATGAAAAACAGTCAAATATCAATTGCAGTAGAACTGGTGTGAAGAAGCAGAAAATATTAAGGGGGTTACTCATCATCTGGAAAGGAGAATCGAGATCAGGTTACCCAATGTAATCTTTCTGGAGCCAAAAGTTTGTCTCTGTTTTTGATTTTAGTAATAAACTTTGTATATACCTGTCAGATCCGTGACTTACTTGAGTGAACAGAAAATTGCACCTCATAAGTCAAAGTGCAAATAGTATGAAGATGGCCATCTGATAGTAGAGAAAGAGCCATTTTTGAAAGCTCTCTTGATAAATACTTTACATTTTTTTACTTAAATAAACACAATTCTATGTTGTTAAATTATATAAAGCATTAACTAAGTGTTCTAATTTATTAATAAAATACTCTATAAAACATGTTTGGAGAATAATTTTCTAAAGCAATGCCAATAAACTTGTTTAATAGTTGCTTAAAAATCCAAATATAGTTCAAATCTGAATAAAGAATTAGATTAGAGTGTTCTGTGTTTCAAATTAACTGCAGTAAATACACTTTTTGTTTCTTTGTAAAGTATGATTTATGTATGTTAAGAGTTTCCATTTTTCTACTTTTTAAAATAAGATATATTTAAAATAGTAGTTCATAAAGTATTAAAAATTCAACTAATATTTGTTTAAAGTTAGAATTTAAGGCATTAAATTTAAAGATAAATAGTTGAAATAAGTTTTAGCTTAAGTAATTTTTAGTAGACAAAATTTAGCTTTATTGCTTTTAAAATATTAATTATATCTAATATATGTATGCGTGAGTATTTGTATATGTATCTTGAAAGATTGGAAAATTTAAAAAATAATTATTAAAAGTAATATATTTTTAAAAGAATACTTTAGATTATGACAATCTCAAAAAACTTCTAAATAGAGTGACAAAAAAGATGTTTAGTTCAAAATACAGATATCTTAAACAAGTAAATAATTTTTATTAAAATTAAATAAATAGTTTATTTAGTAATTAAATAAAATTAATTTTATGAGTTAATTATTTGTCTAAACATCACATGTTTAAAAATCTATTCTCGGACATCTTGATTACTAAAAGTTCAAGACCAAGTCAATTTAGAGGCTAAAGTTATGCTAATATTATAAATATCACTCTAATATATTGATTTAAATATTAAATTATAACATGTGATAGAGTCTGCAATAAAAATAGAACACACTCATGTGTATAAAAAGTAAAATAAAAATCACATTAACACATTATTGTTAGATTTTTTTATTATTTTCATTTAATCAGTTTAAGGTTTTTCAGTTCATCTTATTTAAAATTGTTTATTTTTTTAATCAGTTTAAATGTTGGAGTAGGGAATTAAAAGTTATCCAAGTGGGGATAATTTTTGTACATGTTCACCTATTCATAAATAATAAATCACTGGAACATGCAAAAACTATATTATTTTTGAAGAATATTGCAAGTGTATTGAATGGAAAAAGTTATTGGAAACCTATAAGACACTGAGATATACATATCCTTTGGTTTATCCTATTTGTAGATTTTCAGTTAATTCAAACTTTTGGCTAGAAAATCATTTGATTAACATTTTACTATAAACTTTAAATTCATTACTGACACTAATTCTAGTTCTTAATAATGTTAGCTGTTATATTTGATAAAGCTCTAATCTTAGAATAGATAATTTATGTGGACAATTTAATTAATAAAAAACAATCATTATTAACTTATTAGAAATAAGTTTGAAAATTGTTATATTTTTATCAAACCCAAAGAGTTGCAGTAATTAATTGTTTAAAAATGATTGCCAAACTTAAAAACAAGATAAAATACAATAGTTTTAAACTGCTTTATATAATTCTAATGAAAAAAAAGTGTCATCGGGATTGGCTTTCTCAATGTTGTAGAAAACACATTATTAGTGCAGATAAAATAATATTTTATTGTTATTATAATATATTAATTTAGAATTCATCTACCTATTTATTTAAAGAATATTTTTGTTGCTTTGTTAAATAAGAAATAATTTATGTTTATCTCATGCATTAGTATTAATGAAATAATGTTTAACTTTATAAAGGAATTATCCTGGCACTCGGCTCATTTTTTAAGTTTAAATTTCAACTGCAAATAATTGCTGTCTTTCTGCTCTGGACTGTTATATGCATGTTTATTGTATCTACTGCAATGAAAGATTGTATTGTGATATATTTCATTAAAGAAAATAACAAAGGGGCTCCTCAATTAAAAGGGTTAATTTCATTTTTATAATAAAAGAACACTTTTAATTCTTTATTTAAATGGGTAAACAAATATAACATATATTTATATATTTTACAAGTTTGAAATGATTTTATTATTGTGTAATTACAGTTTTATAACTTATGTCTATTTCATTATTATATTATTTATAATATATATTTATAATGTTATAAATGGTAAATGAATTCACTAAGAAAACATCTAGGTAAAAGGTTTTATTTTAAGCACAAAGCATTAAGAATTCTTTGAATTTTTATTCCATATAATAGAATGCATTATCATAAAGTATAGGAATTTATTAATATGGACATAAGATAGCAACTTTGTTAGAAATTTTAAAGAGAAAAAGTATAGATTGATTCAAATCTTATAGAAAACAAAATAAAGCTGCTTAAGCAAAGGTATTATCAATCTATCCATTACTTTACTATTTACCAGAATATTTATTTAATGACTTGCTAAATACATTGTTTTGATAGTATTAATAATGGAACAATGTGAATAGATAAAAAGATAAGGATTTTCTGATGATAGTGGCAGTGCTTTTGATAGTAGGACTGTATATAAATTTTTAAATGCAATAAACAGTAATAATAATAATAATAATAATAATAATAATAATAATAATAATAATAATAATAATAATTTTATAATAATAATAATAATAATAATAATAATAATAATAATAATAATAATAATAATAATAATAATAATAATAATAATAATAATAATAATAATAATAATAATAATAATAATAATAATAATAATAATAATAATAATAATAATAATAATAATAATAGAAACAGGATAAAATTTAAAAAAAATGGTAGATGAAAAGAAAAACATAAAAATGGCTTCTGCTTTTAAAAAGCAAGAAAATTGCAATTAATCTGAACACTTCGAATTCAAAAATTTCTATTGTTCAAATAAATTTATGATTTATTGTTTTAATTACAGCTGTATAATAAGTTTGTAGTCATATAAATACTTTGTACTTTAAAAGCTTATATAATTATTAATTTAATCTAAATAGTATACTAAAAACTATTTATATTTATCTCTAGAAAAAAATGTTTATTTAAATTTCAAATAGATAGGATTTATAATGTGAATGGATGTTTAGTGGTGGTAGTGGGGGTGGTGGAGTGGAAGTAATCTTGAAATAAAAAAATTCATAAATCCAATAAAGCCATGGAATTACGGATTTTCAATTAATGCTAACCTACCTATATCAAAAAATATTGACAAAATAATTAAAGAATAAAATACAACTATAAACAGGATTTTAATAATAGTTAAAAAATTTTGTGTCTCATTGAAATTTAATTTTAAACTATTTTCTATAAAGTATCGTTTTATTTAAAGCTGCAACTTAATTTTTTTTAATGGGGAATTTTGAAATATAGATTTGTCACAGAATTTAATAAATAAATTTAAAAAGTAAAATTAAATAAAAAAATATTTTAAATGTATTTTTTTAATTAAAGAAATATAAATGGCAAAGAGGAATGAATTAACCGTATACTATGGTTTGGTTCAGTGGTAGAAGTCAAACTCTATATCTAGCACAAGGTTCTTGAAACAGTTCGAGGTCTGATACTTCTGGGTCTGAGCCATGTAATTATTTTTATTAATGTTTACTCATCTACATGAACTATAAATTAGATTAATGTAAGAAATAGTTAAAGATTAAATAAAAGGGGTTAAACAAAACCAGACAGAACAATTTAAAAAGTAGATAACAAAGATTATTTGGAAAAGAAGAAAAAAGAAAATATATATGTACTGGTCTTCAAAGAGAGGATTTATATATATGTAAACATACACAAAAGTGAAAAAATAAAATAACATTATTATGAAAAAGTAAACCATTTAAGTAGAAAAAAAAATTAAAAACCTAGAAAATATTTATTTACATATCTTTTTTTAAATGTAGATCTAATTTCCGAGTATATAAATTATACTTGTATTCTAATATTCAAATCTTTTTTAATACTTAAATACAAGTATATTGTCTACACTGAACTTGATGTAATTAAAAGATATTTAAACTCGGACTTTCAATCTGCCTACATCCATCCACACCATTTTATATAACTGGTACACATGACTACATATATGTGAAAAAGATAAATGACTTTCTATTTACATATTTTGTGCTGAACCAGCACTTATCAGTTGGTTCGGATCATTATCTCCCACACATATATAGTCAGGGCTCAGTTTATATTAAGATGGAAAATCCTCATATTTTAATGGACATACTTCAATCTTCTCCATCCTCCATCTCCTCGTCAGATTTTCCATAATATGGATGGCTGAGGAGTTGGAGGGTGGAGAAGTTTGAAGTTTATTCATTAAAGTTTGAAGATTTTTTACCTTAATATGAACTGAATACTGATTATATATGTGTGTGTGTATGGAAGATGATGATCTAGACCAATTGATGAATGCTGGTTCAGCACGAAAATAAATATATTGGAGATCATTTATCTTTTTGACATGTATGTGGTCAAGTGTATCGGTTGTATAAGATAGAGTGGATAGATATAGGGAGCTTCAACGTTTGTGTTCAAATTCCTTCTAAATCTTTTTTAGTAAATGGAAAAAAAACAAGTAATTATGAAGCTTATTTCTTGACTGTTATTTAAAAGTTTTTAATATACAATTTATTTTTTTAAAAATAAATAAAATCAAGATCACATCCGTACAAACACTGCATTTCTCTGACTATAATCGATAGATGAAATCAAAATGAAACAATCATTGAATGTACGTGTGTGTTGTTAAAAACTTGAGAAAATAAGTAAATAAAGACAACAACAATTAGATTTAAAAATAAATAAATATACACAGAGATACCCAAAATAACGAAAATTTTATAACAAAAAAATGTTTATTTTTAAGTGTAATAAATATAATCTATTTCAAATTATTATCCATTTGACATAACACATCTATCTAAATTTGTTTTTTATTTCTCAAAATAGTTAGGAAGTTCTTGCAAAATGATATCTTTTAATATCTCTTGTCATTTTTTTACCAACACTTCAAAGTCAGTTAAAAAAAGACATTTTTTTATTCAAGAGATTAAAAAACCACACAAAGCAAGATCAAGCAAATACAGCTGATAGATAAGTAAGAAGTATTTCACCCTCGAGGCTTTGAGAGATGACACTTTGTGGGCATAGAGCTTAAACTCTATTCTTAACCACAAAACAGAATGTTTATGTTTTGCTGTTTCATGTAAAAAATTAAGAACTAAATTTAAAAAAAAAATGCCGTTTGCATAAAAAAAATCAGCATTGTTTAGTCATTGGATTTCACTTGCATTACTTTTTAGGGTTGTGATACATTTAACATTTTAATTAAAACACTCTAAACTTTTGTTTTTATGAGATCATCTTTCTTGTAATCCATTTCAAGCATTACAACTTATTTTCTTGCCATTTTCTGAAAGTGAAAACAGAATTTCACATTGCAGAACTTTTCAGCTATTATAAAAAAAATGGCAAAAATGCAAAATATACTTTAAAAAACAATGTGTTACATAGCCTATGATTTCACATGCAATGCCATTTGGCAGATTGATGCAGAAAGAGCCCTGCAATAAGTATGTAATGGTTGGAGCAAGTCAGAGAAGGATTCTGGTTATTTTTGCCCCCCCCCTCATAATGAAGACTTTATATTGTAACTAATGGATTCACTAATCATACATATAACATTAGAGTTTAATTGTGGCTAAAGTCACTTTTTTTTCAGATATTAATTTGAATTTTTTATTTTGGAAGCCAGATCATAATCATAATCATTAATCTATCTAATTATATTTTGATAGATGAGAATCTAACAAGTTACATCTACAAGATAAAATGGTACTTTGGTATTATTCCTGCTATGACATATTACTCTGATGCTGTATTATTCTAAGTTTGTGATATATTTAAAATCACACCTCCAAGGAATGTGTGAACAGACTTAATCAATGAAATTAGTCTGCAGAACCCATGGAGGTGTTATTTTAAACATATCACAAACTTAGAATAATTTCACCATGAGTAATATACATCATAGCACGTGCAATATGAAACATCAAATATAAAAAATAATGGAGGCATATATTCATTAGGAAAAAATGAAGAAAAAGATATTATGATACTAAATAAAACAGATACTTGTAAGTTGGACCTCTTTGTTGTGACAATTTGTGCCACCAAAGACATCCTTCCCCCTACCAGCATACTATGGCATGTTGTGCTGTCATAAACCAAATGTAATACCAAACTACAAATCTAAAAACAGTCTAATTCCCAATGATGGAGAGATCATTATGGAAAAAGGAGAAATATGGAAAAAAAAAACCTCAAACATTTTTTAAATGGTGAGCAAGTTTTAGATTTCCATTA
Source organism: Epiperipatus broadwayi (assembly GCA_028023455.1). Lineage (NCBI taxonomy): Eukaryota > Metazoa > Onychophora > Udeonychophora > Euonychophora > Peripatidae > Epiperipatus > Epiperipatus broadwayi. The sequence continues at coordinate 765,096 of JAQFVV010006556.1, read as the reverse complement.
TTTTTAACCTGAAAAATAAATAAATGGTGAACTATAAGATAAATTTTACTTTTATCTAAAAATGACAAACTTTAAATTGAACCTTATATTTTAAATATCTTTTTTTAAAAAAAAAAAACATCTCACAAATATAATAACTTTTAACCGTAAATTTAAATAAAGTTTAGGAAAACAAAGACACAAATATAATAACTTTTACCACTAAATGTATTTTGTCAAGCGTTGTTAGCTGAGAGATCACCGCAGCCGTGTTGCAAGCAAGAAGTTGGTTGTAGATGGTTGGGGATCGCCTCCCGGCCAATGCTATGACATATGAAAAAATGTATTGTTTTAAAAAAAATACAAATGATGCGATATATTCATATTGCATAGGAAAAAAGTTAGTGTGATGAACTGAAGACTAATATTTTTATTTGTTTACATGTATATACGTGAAAAGTCAACAACATATATATATATTTGACATGAATTAATGGTGTCAGATATTGGTTGCCATGACAACATGAATGAAAACTTTGAATAAATATTACTGGATGCAAACATCACTGAAGTAATAAATCATATCGGGAATAATACCAATGTACTGATAAAATAAGAAACTATAATCTTTCTCCATCTAGTTTTATTTTTCAAAAGTATTTAATTTATTAATCAAAAGTTCACATTATGTTTTCTTGGTATACATCCAAAGTATATTGAGATTACAAGTTATTTATAATAACAATAAATTATTCTTCTGTTATTTTGGAGATACATAAAATATTAATGACTCAGATTGTGGCTTATTATGAACAATGTGACTGTAAATATTTAATAAGGGATAATCTTTTTATCTCTTTTTTTAGTGGTCCCTAATTTGATGGAAAAGGTGTTTATGTTTCTTCAGCTATGGTTGTACATAAAAGACCATCTTGTACTTCATAATGCATATATTACAAAGATGCTTGATCTGATGTCAGCACAAAACTCTTTGAATATGAGTTAAACAGTAATTCCACATTAATATTGGAGTTGTTAAATAACATGTCCTATTGGCTATTGCCCTTATTTACATATATATATATATATATAAACAAAAAAAACAAAAAAAAATGTTACTTGCAGTGCAGCAAAATCAAAGCGCTGCACTACAATAAATACAGGATAAATTTAAGATAACTATAAGCTTGGTGCATAGTAATGGAATACTTCTGTTCCTACTATTAGTACAGATTGCATCATATTATCGTTTTTTTTTTATTTTTGCATTCAGAAAAATCATAAATTGGGCTGTGGGCTTTCTATCTACTATATCTGTTTGTATTCTAAAAACTTTCAACGTTTGAGCAATCAGATCCAAATCATAAGTCATGGTATTTGCAGGTAAATACAATATGTCATGAGAATCTTAGTTCTCATATGTTTATAAAAAAATTGTTTAGCTTTTTTAATATTCTTTATAATATAGAAGCTGCTATAAATTAAGACTACTATAGATAGATTTTATCATATATGTCAGTGTGTAGAGGATATTTTAAATTCATAGATTTTATCTTATTAAATTTTTTTTTTTAAAATCACTAAACATCACATGATCACCATTTCTTATGCTAGCACATTACTGTTATTAAAACAGGCAAAACTCTCCATACATATAGGTACTGAACTGGGTTCAGATTCATATGACTAAATAAGCTATTGAGCTTAGATTGAAAATATTATTGTGTTTTCAATTTTATTCTCATAGTTTTGTAGTTAAATAGAGATAAAATGTGACTTCTGGAGAATTGCATTGGATCCTAAGATCTAGGTGCAGTGCTCTCAGATTCAGAGCTTCTCACTGATGAAGTCCACAAGCCAGAAACTAGTCTCGGAATATTGGATGAGTAGGCACTAGATAGGGATTTTATGCACAAATCTTCTGGAATCCATTGATTACTTTGGTTGGAACTGTGTGGCACTACTATATGGAGAGTTTTGCCCGTTAAATAATTTTTTTCTTGAGTGAAACAGTTTGTCCATCATACCAATTTCAACAAAATAATAACTATCATTGAATACCAACCATGGTTAGTTTGTTTTGATATATTTTATCAAGAAGAAACATAATGTAAAGTAAGAAAAGAGTAGGAAAATTTGAATTTTAGATAAAAAACGGAGTCGGAAAGCTAAAGGTCGATATATTTTTTTTTAAAAGTGAAGCATTAGAAGTTGGAATGTAAATATAGACATAGTTGTTAGATTTATTATTCAATTACAAACACCACACACACAAAATAAATTATTATATTCTATATCAAATTATAAGATGATTGATTGTACGTATATATATATATATTGCACATTACAACATACAATTAAAACCGATTCTAAAATATAATTGTGTTATTTGAATATCTAAAAATTTGTTTCACACGTTTTCTTAGTGACTTTCTGTTTATTGTGCTCAAATTTTACTCAAGCTTCTTTGTTCACATTTAACATGAATTGATTAAAAACTACATTTATCATTTAAAAAATGATTACCTTATTTTAAAAAATTGTTATGACAATGTTTTGTTAGAATGTTTGACAAATATTCCTTAAGACTATCTTTTAAATTATTAATAAGCTTGAACGATAAAATTCATTTTAAAAATCTTTATTTTCACAATATATTAAATCATGAAATATTTTTATAAAGAATGTGAACAATCATTGTCAGTGAAAGTAATAGATTAGTCAAACTCTATTACTGTTTTTATTTATATTTGTATTTTCACTTATTTATTTTGTTACATTGTTGCACAGCGTGATTTAATGCTGTGGGAAAAAATTGAGTGCTAAAGATTACTGGTTTAGAATTTCATGTCCCCTCTGGCTATCAAAGGTCACATGATCTATTAAGGAACTAACTATTATTTTATATCAAATCAAGTTCATCTAAGGATATTTGGGTCAGATGTTCAAAATTTTGGAATATTTTTATCCCATCATAAACTTAAATTAATTACTTGTTATACTATTTTATACATAAAAAAAAAAAAAAATCTTGATAAACACCAGACTACATTTTTCATACAAATTTAAAAGTCTTACATTTTAAGCCATCAACATTCTACTTTTGGTCAAGAGGTCAGCAACAGCTGCTTTACAAGTAGTTGTCCTGGGTTAGCGGGTTCGCTTCCCAGCTGATGCTATGACACATAAGAAGAAAAAAACATTCTACTTTTTTTTTTGTCTAATGCAATCAATTTTCTGAATAATTTAATAATAAAAAAACAACTTAATAATAATAAAGATATTTTTTATATATATTAAATGCTTTTATTGACTATGTACTAAAAAAAAAAAAACTATAGTTGTTTCTTCAACCATAATTGGAGTTATTAAAATGAATTTGAAACAAAAGCATGGGGTGGGGTCCAGAAATAAATTAATACAATCCTTTATTATAAAAAATAGGGATTGAATTAATTAATTTCTGGATTCCCTCTCCATGCTTTTATTTCAAGACAAATCTAAAAAACCCAATTGTAGTTGAATATTTTTTTTTATTACATGGTCGAAGAAAGCATTTAATATGAATTTTTTTTATCTCTATTGTTTAAAAGTTTTTAATAATATTGGCACAGTAAATAAAAATGCAAAACTATATTGTATTTTAAATTCACTAGACACTTTAGTTGCCATTTATATCATTAGATATTTTTGCTATAAGTACTATATCTTTTGTGTATAAATCATATTTAGTTTGTGTACATAAGTAATTAAAAATATGAAATATACTTTTTTAAATAAAAAAAGTATTTAACAGTTTTATTTATTTATTTATTTTTTTTTTTTTTTTAAAAATGCTTACCAAAACTATATTATAAATAATCTTCACTTAACACATATAATTTTATTTCAAAACAAGTTCACACATATAGTGTGTATATAAATAGTGTCTGCATGTTGCCATCTATGGCTTAGTCTATAAATAACTAAATAATTAAAACAATTAAAGATAATCTGGTTAATAATATTTTTTTTATTTTTTGGAATGAATTTGGTATAAGTGAAACATTTATTCATTAAATTTTAAGATGAAATATTTTTGTTTAAATTATTATTGTGCAAATGATAACAATGCCTTATTAGAATCAGAAGGGAAAGAGTCACATGGTCAAAAGCCAGTGTTTAAAAAAGAAAAGAACTGCATTCTGTCTTGCTGTAGTACAAAAATGATTTGAGCAAGAACACATACTTTCTTTTGCTTAAAATTATGTGTTTATTTTACCTTACTTTTATAAATATATTTGAAATCTCTAAAAAAAAGTATGGAGTGTGTGTAGACAACATAGAAAGAGGGGGATATGGGATTTTCTCCCCCTTTGTTTGATATCTTTATGATTAAAATGAATGGATATCTCAAATGCTATGCTGACCACCATAAAGTCAAGATGAGTAAATTACCTGGGATTGCAGTATCAAAAGAAATAGTATTTGGATATCATCTAAGGAAACATCAGTGAATAATGAATTATCAAATTATCAGGTGTATATATATGCAAACTATGGTAACACATACTAATAAAAAACTTAACATGATCAGATAAGTCTTATTTATAAAAAAGAAAATGGTAAAAAGAAAAAAAATAGTATAATGACAAGTATTGTGGTAAGTATTTTTTAAAATTTTGTTATTGTTAGTAATTTTTATTAGTGTAACCCACTTGGTATTTGTTATCATTAAAAACCTTCAGACAAATAATGAAAAATATTTTTAAAAAAAAATTAAAGTCTTTATTGCTTTGTTTAAAGAGTTTATAATTAACCCTTCTATGCCTGTATTCTTTAAAATTTAAATGTATATCATGTCTATTAATTGCAAGGATAAGAGGAAGGGGAGATGACTTATAAAATATATGATAGAATATTAGATTGCAGTTGGTAAATTAAAATTCTAATCTTTATTTTACCCATCATAATAAGTTAATGCATACCTCAATAAATTTATGGTATTATTAACATATGTATTTTGATTTGCTTATTTCATCAATTATTATAAAATTGTTTTACTACACAATTTATTTTACAATTAAGATAATTCATTGTACATTCCACACTGTACTTCATAATCAAATAATTCATCATTTTTTTAATTATATCTTCCTTATTTGGACCATTGGTGTTCTTTACAGATTTATGAGTCTATTATAAATATAAATTTAAACTGCCATAGTCATTTGTGCATCAACATATCTATTTATATATTTTAGTTGCATAATTATAACATTTCATGGAGTATATTGGGATTGCACAGTATTTAGTGTATAAATGGAGAAAGCCACTTAGTGTATGATTTGTTTATTATATGTGGTTGTCTAAGTTTATGATTCACTTGCAGGCCAGGTTACTGTGCTCTTATAATATTTTATTGCATTCATGATTACCAAGTATGCAACCTATTCAGTGAATGGCACTTATTTTAATTACATTTTGGCAATCTTGATTAGTTTTTCTTTTACATGTGGGTCATTTGACTTCTATATAAGAAAATATTGCTATTCATGAAGCAGTGTTGCTTCATTATCATTATTTTTATATATCTTAGAGATTAGTTTTCTTTACATTTGGCTTTCCAACAAGGGCTTGAGTATTTATCCATGATCCATGGCAGATTTAAAGTTACATAATAATAGATCAAATTATTTAATCAATGATCATATTGATATGAACTATTTTTGTGTATACTAAGGTTAGGTTATACAGAGTAATGATCCAATAGATAATAAATTTTAAATTTGTAATTGTACTTTCCTAATGGTTTGAATTTAGATTGGGTTGTCAAATTGTTATTTAAAATTTAGAAACATAAGAATACATGAGTTGAGAAATAGCAATATTGTAAAATGCTTTATAAACAAATTTTTTTAGAGATATTCCAAAATGGGCATGTAATGGCAAAGTACAAGATGATAATACCCGGACTTGCCATATAATAATAAAAATAGGAGTTTATGCTTGTAACTTTAAAAGCACTATATATGGACTATATGTTAGCAAAATGCCAAAGGAATATGGCCTCATTACTAATAAATATTATTTTCTTTTCATGAAGCAACAGTAAAATAAATAATAAAAAGTATCTGAAGCTATCTTAATTATTGAAGGTATTGTACCATATTTATTTTTGGAAAGTAGATGGAAATATTGGTGTTTGTTGGCAAGCACATAACACAAAGTCTTTTAAGCATGCACATGAGATTTACACTATGTTGCACACAATATAAATTGAATTAAAAAAAATATTAAATAAATAAATTTATACATATTAGTTTGGGATGATCATATTGTGGATAGGTGAATCAATTACTATTGAGTTATGCAGTATTTCATATTAAAAGAGTATGTTACATGAGCTGAAATGTGAGTAGAGATTTACCTGCTTTGTAAAGTTCAGCATATAAAGCATAATACAGAAAACAAGTTGTTAATTTCATTTGATCTGAGATATTGAATTGAAGAAGATGTTTTTTTTTTCTTTTCTAAAATAAAATCATAAATACAAATTTGATATAAATTATTTGAAAATGAAAAAGAGATAGGTATGTTAGGACAGGGGAGAGAAATTGGTGAAGCATCTGTCATGTCAAATCAAATTGAACCTATAATGACAATGTTAAAAAACTTAATGAGTGAAGTGAACAATTTAAATAAAGTCAGGAAACCCTTAGATTAGAAATGAAACAGAATGAAGAAAAATATGAACAAAGGAAAAGTTATCAAGAGATTTAATGAATAAGAAAGATGAAGGTCAAGAAAGATATGACAAAAATCAAAAAATTATTTAAACAAATGAAGCAATGCCAAGAAATGTTAGTAAAAAGATAGAAGTAGTTCAGTATAAGTTAGAGATTGGATTAAAACAAGATAGCAAGCATATGCACACTGAATTACTCCATGAAATAAAAATGAGACAGAAGCAAATACATAATTTAAAAATTGAATTAATGAACTAGAGTAAAATGAAATAAGCTCAATATCAAATGAAAATAAAATTCAGTAAGCTAGATGGTAGTATGGAAAGAGGCAAAATATGAAAGTTATGGGATAATTTTTAGGAGCATGAGATCAAAAGTTTAGAACCTCAGATGGTGCAATGTTAATGAAAATATGTCATTGATTTATATAGGATACAGTCCGAGATAAATGGTTTGAGAATCCACCCACATCTTTAATTGCTTCAGATGGATTTAATAAAGTTTATTTATGGTATAACTTCTAAATTTAAGACACAATAATAATAAAAATGGATTTGGAAGAAGACTTTAAAGTCCAGATTAAAAATTTTATTGCAGAGATGAAAACTCAATTTCAAAATGCAATGAGCAAACTTACAGGTGGTTTAACAAAATCTTATGATGAGAGCATAGGGCATCCATATAACATGGAAGTAGCTACATTTAAATTTGGTATCCTACTATCACCCATTACAATTGCTTCAAAAATAAAGAAAAAATATTAAATGATGAGAGCAGAGTTACTAATGTCAACAGCCAGGGTTAATGTAAAAGTAAACAGCCTGAAGAAAGTTATAATACCATATGTGAATTTATTAAAGTGAAAACCTTCAAAAGATAACATCACAGAAAACCCTAGAGAGTATTTGATGATGTTACAAAAGTTGTTATTCTATTGATTAAGCACTTGTAAGGATCTGCTAAAAATTGGTAGGATTTCTAGTTCATAATGGAGATTAATGCAAATATTTATTAAGTAACTTTTAGAGTGAAGGAAACAATATAGCACTCACCATCAAATCTCTTATGAAATGTTTAGGGTCAATTTAGGGCAAAATTTAACCCAATTTTACCATCACCAATTGTTGAACTCAATATCCTGATGCTACATCCTCTATCTGAGACTCAATTTTTTTAAAGATTATCAGACACAATTTACCTCAATGGGTTTAGCAAATTCTTCTTGCTGTCAATAGAACCATTATCAAAGATGTGGCACATTTATTAAACAATATTAATATGCAAAAATTACAGCAAGAATCTAGGGAGAACATAGGAGATGAACATTTCATAACATGTAATTCTGTGTTCTAAGCTTTAAGTATACATGTGGAATCTGAAGGGTATAGTCAACCATGACAAAAGCCTAGGAGGCACAACAATAATTGTCTGTTTCCAGAACACAGAAGCTTTTACAATCATTATTATTACTCAAGTAAACAAGAGTTTGTTCATACACTGACTCCTTGGAATACAGCTAAGAAAATATACTGAAGCTATTTCTAGCATAATCATCAAACTAAGAAAACTAAGTAAGGCCTCAATGAGATGTTCTTTACCATAGGGGACTACAAGCACAACAAGGGACAATGGAATTAATATAAATTTTGTCATAATACTCTAAACAATATCCAGAAGTGATTAATGATTGCATGCAAAATTGTCCTTTAATTGCAATTATTTTAGAAAAGGTTCATACTAGAGTTTTGGTAAATATGAAAAGCCAGATTTCTATTATAAATCAAAAATTTGAAGATTTTAGATAGCAATTCTGATATTCCTATATTATTTTTAAATAAAACCCAAGTTATTTTAGCCAGTGGAAAAAAACTTAAGTTTGACCCTAAACAGATATGGGGTATTTTACAAATTGGCTACCAAGTTTTGGAGCATATATTTTTGATGATGCATGGATTACCACAAGAAGTAATTTTAGATTTTGATTGTTTGTGCCACCTTAGCTGTATCATAGATTAAGAAAGGAATGTTGTCATTTATAACCATGATGAGATTAATATTGTCAGTGTTGAGCCATTTTCATCTCCAATGATTGCCTGCAGTGAAGAAATTATGGATATTCATGAAATTAAAATTAAACTTAAAAACATGGATGGTTATCGATGTGATGTCCTTGAATCTTTAGCAGATATTCTAGTTCAATACTGGGGGGTATTTTCTAGTAAACAAATTATCATACCTGAATATATGTATCACATTAGGGAAAAGGATGAAATGCACAATCAATGTAGGTCATATACAGTCCCATCCCAATATAAGAAGGAGGTAAAAAAGCAGATTGATAAAGTACTAAAATGGAATATTATAGAAAATAGTCCATCATCATTATGATTATGCTTGGATGCTAAACAGCTAAACAACAACTCTATATCTGAATGGGATACAGGACCTTTTTTTGACAAGTTTAAAAATAAAACCATATTCACAATATTTGACCAAATTTCCAGTTACAGGAAAATCTCTCTTCACCCTGAACACAAAATTATACAACATTCAATTATGAAGGCTATTCATATTTCAAGAAATGCCATTTGGTTTTGGTTGATAGCTAGGTAGGGTTACTAAGATGTTTGGATCATGTATTGTCAGATCATCTTAAGCATACTATAGTTATGTATATAGATGATATTATTGCCCCCTGAAATATTGAAGAACACCATTACCATTTAAAATGTTTTCTACAGGAATGTTACAGTAAAAAACATGAAAATAAACTTGAAGAAGATTGCATTTGCTGCTAAAAAGAACATTTTTGGGCATGCAATGGAATCCAATTTTATTTAGATAGAATACGGGTGATTAAAGAGTTTTCTATTCCTTGTAATAGAAAACAGTTAAGGTTCATTTGGGGACTGTATTTTTTATAACAGATTTTATAAAGATTTTGCTAAAGCTACAGAACCTTTAGTTAAATTGCTGTGAAAGAACCAAAAATGAAAGTCAAAATCTCAACAGCAAGATCATTTTCAGATGCTAAAAAAGAATTTTTGCCATACTGTGATATTACCATATTCAGATGTTAGTCTAATTTTTTACATCCAATCAGAAAGTAGCAGATATGGCTTGGGAGTTGTACTTTTTAAATTAACAATCTTCAACAACACAAAATATATTTTTAACTTCATTTTTTTATTGCATTGTCAAATTGATATAATATTAATAGAATTTATATTCTTTATTACTTTTTACATTCCTTTTTTATGACCCATTATTGATGGTTTCAATTGTCCCAGCAATCTTCTTCAATGCTGGGACAATTGAAATCATCAATCATGGGTTGCAAAAAAGTATTGTAAAAAGTAATAAAGAGTATAAATGTTATTAGAATTATACGTTATTAATAAAGCATTGAGAGGCACTTAGAAGAGTTACAGCATGACATAAAAAAAGATTCTGACTATTGTTTTAGATTTTAACAAGTTTAAGCAATTTTTATTAGTCTCTGAAGTTGTTGTTATTATCAATTACAAGAGTTTGCAATTTATCATTAAAAGTTATGAGTAGGACAATAAAAATAATGCTGTTTCATCATCAGATTTGTAATAATATGGATGGAGAGTTGGAGTGTGGAGGAGATTAAAGCTTGGCCATTAAAGTTTGAAGATTTGCTTTCTTAACATAAACTGAGCACTGTTGTACAGATGTATGAGAGATGGTGATCTGAACCAACTGATGAGTGCTGGTTTATCATGAAATACATATATTTATCATTTATCTTTTTTATATTGCGTGATCATGTGTATCAGCTGTGTAAAATTAAATGTATGGTTATAAAAAGCTTGAAACTCCAAGTCCCTTTTAATTACATTAAGTTCAGTATAGACAAAATACTTATATAGTAACAGTATATATATATATATATATATATATATATATATATGCCATTACATCACTTTCAATAAAAATAGGAAGGATTTTTAAATAAAATCACCCTCAAATAGAAATGTATAAAAATTAATATTTTTTATTTAAATTAATATATATATATATAGATATTGTAACCAGTTGGGTTACATCACACACACCAATAGTGTATGTGAATATATATATGTAAAATAAAGAAAAAGTAGAAATAAACATAGAATAAATATTTGTAGATATTTTTCTAAAATAAAATAATACTAAGTAAAGAGTTAAATAATAACTCCGATTTAAAATAAAAATTGTATTATGAAATTAATATTTTAAAAAGGTCTGATAAATTTTATTTGTAATTCTGTTTTTGAAATTTAAATATAAGCTTGTTTTTTTTGATACTTTTTAAAACAATGTCTATTTTTAAAATCTTTTAATCAATACTTGTTTTTGAAATTTTTTTTAATTAATTAAAACATATATGTTTTTAAAGGGATTAGAGAACTAAAAGTAAAAACTTTGTTTTCAATGAAGGTGTTATTATCACCTCAGATAATTTTATAAAAAGGGCTGATAACAAACTAGCTTCAGTCTGGAGAGTGATTTTAAAGAGAACAGTTTTTGCTTGTAGTTTGTAAGAGTTAGCAGAAGAGCTACCTGTAAAGAGTTGGTATCTGTAGCAGAAAATAGCCATAGTAAAGCTAGCTGCAAGGATGGCCAGTATAATTATCAAGAGAACTACCATGAGGATTTAAGAATACAAGGAAGTGGCTGCTCTACATTTCACTGGAGGAGTTGAATTTACATGGAGGAAACGGGTCAAGATTCTTTGTAATTCATAGCCTTAAAGGTGTTCTGGAAAACAGCTTGCTTGCCTGGGAAAAAAAATCCAAGTATAAGTGGAACTGACTCAGAAAGGAAAAAGCCAACCATACCTGAATTATGTAATTTTTCCTGATTATGACAGTCACTAAAAACCAAACTCACTAAGAAAAATCTTCCAGTTTGCTGAAGAATTAATTAAATGTATAATGCGTCAGATAAAGGCAGAGGAACACGGATAAATATATATACAGCTGATGGTGAGTAGCGTTATATATGATAACAAAGTTTTAAATAATTTCCTTAGTAAAATGACAATTTTATAATTGATAGAAATATATAAAACGATATTAGTTTTTTTTTTTAGTTGTCGCAGCCGCGGGCGGGCCCCCCCCCCCCACCCCGCCAACTGCCTGCAAGGAAAGGCCGGCCCCCCCACCCCCCCACCACCAATGCTAGACAAAACGATATTAGTTTAAAATCGTTTATTAAAGAAGAAAAAACTTTAAAGTTATATTTATAATTAATATATATATAAACAAAGTTCTAATTAATAGTCAAGAAAAAGATTTCCAAAAATCTTTTAGACTGGGAAAAAGAAAGACATTTTAAATCAATTAACTGTCAAAAATTTGAAAGTTTAATAAAGAAAAGGACTATATTCAAGATTAAATTGCAAAATAATCTTTAATAATTTTATTGTGATAAATACAAATGTTATGTATATAAATTAATGTCTCGCAAGTCTGTGCAAATTATATATATATATGTTTCAGTAAACCTACTATGTAAAATGTATTTCATTTAACTGAAACTTCAATCATTTATTGTATTTTATATAATTTAAGAATTTGACAATTATTTTGTAACAAGTTAAATAGGTTATTTCACGCACACACATATGTGTGTGTATATATGTCAATTGTTTTGTAAATAACAATGCGTGTCAGATAGACACTTATGTGTAAAATTTTGATCATTTTTTAAAATTAAATGTTAATTCAAACATGTTTATTTTGTATCAAACCACATGCCTGTGTGCTGAATGGGTTTTAAATAAACCTAATTTATTAATCATGTAACTCAATGTATACTTTTCAAAATCAGAGCTTTATTCTATATGACCTTAGATATTTTTTTTTTATTGTTATCAATAAACTTATATTTAATTGTTAAAAATTGTATTCCATCATCTCTTGGTCACATACAGTAATAGAGCCCATGTTCTCTGAGCTAGATTTCGGACACAGATAAATGGGGATATGTTTAGTGCTTTGGGCATCCAGTGATGATCAATCATTATCCTGGTTGGTGCAAAAGAGGATACTCTTTAAAGCCCATGCACTATTATTTTTTATTTTACTTTAGTCTTTATTTAAAATTTAAGTTTATAGTTGGCCAGTACAAGTGGCCTGAGCATTGATGATGATCAGCATGTTTTAATGTCCCAGCATTATTGTTTTGATTTATGATAGTTGTGTATTTTAATGGATGGGCACTAAGCTGGTGCATCCAAGTCATGTTTATATAATTGCCCAAGCTGGCAAAAGGCTTAGAAGTTAGCCTGGTCTACAGAAGACCCATTTTCCAATCCAGTCACCAGATTGACTGTTAATTTACTGTGTTGATATATTGTACTGATTTGTTTATTCCCATTAATGATGATGATGGATGATTATTTCTCACAAGTATTTACTTATACTGATATTTACTTTATAATGCTGGTTGATAATAATTATGCTTTAGTTGCTCTTTTGAGTTAGCTTCTGATTTCTCAATGATCTCAGAGGTTGTCTAATCTCAAACTCATAAAATACTATATTACTTATAGATACTTTGTAAATTATTGATTATTTCATTTTGTTGACTTGGGGTGATGATGTTTTCCCTTCAGCCCAGGTACAACTTCTTTCTACATTATATCACCCACCTCCTATACCCCCATCCTGTTACAATATATTGTACCCTTTTCTATAGGTATGGCACGGTTAGAATATATATATATATATATTAGTTTGCACAGATGGCAAACTAATTATATAATTATTTAAAGTTAAAAATCTAAAAACAAGATTAATTTTAATATAAAAGAATAAAAAAAATTGTTAATTATTTATTTTTAATCTTAGAATGGAAATGATTTTCTATAATGATGTAATAGCAAACATGGGCATAAAGTAAGATAAGTGGTCAATTAGTGATACAATTTTGAGTCCTCACTGTAAAGAAAGCTGGACAATAATAATAAAAATGAACATGTGGTCCACAGAGAAAAGTCATCATCACCAATAAGAACAGTGCTAAACCAGACAAGATTAAACCTGGAATTTGATAAGAATTCAAAATGATATAAAAAAAAACCTTTAAGTGGAGATTTAGATTTGGATTACTCTTTCTGATTGTGTGTTATTTAAATATATTTGTAAGTATATTAAGGATCTCCAAAATTTAGGGGTCATGCAATAAATTACATTTCCCATATTTTCACCATCTAAGTTGGCCTCCAGAATTATAGTTCATGGAAACTGGCCAGCAAAGAATTCATCTCCACCTAGGACAATATCAATATGAAATGGAAGGAACTGTGAACATACTTGTGTGACATATTAAGGACCACAAAGATGGACTTCAATAAACATACAGCATTGGAAAGTATAAACTTTTGCTTTAAAGAGTGCAACTTGTAAATTATTTTTATGGGATATATATTCAAATTTATTATTTTGTAAATATTATTATATATTATTTTCAATCACTTTTCTTTATCCACTTTTTACAATTCATTATGCACTTATTTTACAATCATAATTGTTTTGATTGCCCCAGTAATCTCATTCAGATCTATAATAAACATAAACATAAATACATGAATATTTATACATAAACACATACTTTTTACATATATATATATTTTATATTTTAAATATTTTGTTTTAACCAACTTACCTATATATTCTACATATATGTTTTTTTTTTCTACTCCCTTTTATATATATCTACATAAACATATTTTTAATCACTTCAATCATTTTTACATTTCTGGAATTCAGTTAATGGTGAAGCTAAAATATTATTTATAGTATTAAATGGCTGAGTGCTTTTCAGAGATTGTATCTTCCCATAATCATAGAAAAAAGATCATCTGAAATAGGTGAAATATACAGATGACAAATATTTAAATATATGCAAATAATGGATTAGAAAATCCATTTTTTGGTGAGGGGGAAATGCCTTCTTTTGGTTTTTAGAGTGGATATTGTTAACTTTTGATTTTAAACATGGAGTCATGCTTCTCTTGCTTATATAGAATATCATGACATCAAAAACAAATCAAAGAAGCATGGCATATAGCTATACACATTCATGCTATAAACTAAAAGGAAGTATGTTTTCCCTTCTCCAAAAAATGAACTTTCTAATCCATGATTTGCATATATTTACATATTTATTGCCTATGTATTCCATCTTTGTCAGATGACCTTTTTGTTATGATTATGAGAAGATAAAACTTCTCAAAAGAAATCAGCCACATAATATTACAAGATATATCTTAGCTTCTCCATTGACTTTTTTCCAGCATGCTTAGACTTATTAGTTGTTTAATTGGGAAGTCTACATATAATTCAATTTTACATTTATATAATTTTAAAAAATTATTTTTTTAATCATCTATTATAATGAGATATTATTTTATATAATGCTACATTTTTATACTGTAATAGTGATATTAGTGATTAAGCCAATGCACATGTGCTTTAAAGATTCATTATAAATGAATACTCTCACTTTTCCAGACACAAGATATAGTCTTTTTGAAAAGATGGAATGAATCCATCCAACCTTTTAACCCAAACATTTATGTATGGGCAAATCGAAAGGATGGGTGGATTTAATCCATCTTTTTAAAAAGACTAAATCTTGTGTCTGGAAAAGTGAGAGTATTCATTTATAATTTATCTTTAAAGCACATGTGCATTGGCTTAATCGCTAATATCACTATTAATCATCTATTATAAATATTTTATAATTTTATATTCTATTTATTTATTATTTTTAATTTTACCTAATATATTCACTTTTAATTCTAATATATTTTTTTAATTTTAATATATTTACTTGTTATTCTAACTTTAACATTATATATTTAACTTATATATTTTAACTTTATCATTATATATTATTCATTTTTTCATCTTTTTATATTACCTATTTTTATTAAAATTACCATCTCATATTTATTCCCAATCTATATTCATAATCTTAATTTCTTTTATCTTTTTTTTTACTTATTTTTAACCTATTTTTAACTTTTTTTTAATTATATCTTATAGTCTCATTTTACTCTTAAAATACAACAACTGTTCACCATTTACAATTTAACATTTTTCTAATAATTTCTAATGACTTTTCCTCTATATTTTTTTACAAACTAAATTCATTTTTATCTTTATCTTTTTTTATTATTTAACTTCTTTTTAATATTACTTTTTACTTGTGATAAAATCTTTCTTATACCCAAATCTCTATTTAATACTGGTTTAACATTATTAATAAGAATAGCCTCTTTTATTTTTCTATCTATTCTATTATATGTAAATTTTATAATTTTATACAATCTTTTCCAAATTTATGTCCTGTTACTAATGTATGTAAATATATCAGTGAATTTCTATCATATTTATGTTGTAATGGTCTTCTGTGTATGGAATTTTTTGTTTCAGCCACATAATTTATTTTTATATCATTACTTTTAAATTGTTTACAATTAATTTCATATATTTCATTATTTATGTCTTTATTATAATTTTTAATATATTTATATTTTAATATATTAATCATATTATTTCTCTTTTTATTAACTATTATAACTTGTTTTATATTATTTTTTTTATTAATTTTATTTATAATCTTATTTTAATTTTTAACCACATAATTATTGCCTGTGATTATATCTATATAAATAGTTTTATCAATATTATTATTAATATTATTAGTATTTGTTTCTTCTTTATTATTTATATCTTTTATAGAAACTTACTTTCTATTAACTTAATATTATTCTTTATAAATGTATTTGGATATTCCACTATGTATAAATTCTTTTATTAATTTTATTTATTTATTATAATCTTCTTTACTTGAACAATAATTTACTGCTCTACTAATTTATGAATGTATAAAATTTATTTTATATCTGTATTTAAATACCAATTAGTTATATTACCAATTTTACCTTTTTTATAAAATTGGTGTTTCAATTTTACTTTTTTTCCTTTATTTGATTTAATTAACTCTATATTTAAATATGTCAGTGTGTTATTGTCTTCTCTTTCTACAGTAGATTTAATATTTTTATCCATCTTATTAACATGATCAATAAATAAATTTATTTGTCTTTGGGTTTTATTAAATATTAATAAATAATCATCTACATATATTTTAATAAAAATTGGTGCATTATTATAGTTTAGCAATATTATTTCTAAATTTTCCATATAAATAGAACTCAATACTTCACATAATGCTCTTCCTATTAGTAAACCTCCTTTTTTTTATAATAACCGTCATTAAAGTGAAACGTTATTTCTTTATTATTATCTTCTTTATATTTATGAACCACTAAATTAACTATTAAATTTCTTGTCACCAGTCATGATAGTAAAATGGCTGAATAACATATGGTAACAAGTGAATAAAGAAAAGTGGTTGAAATTAATATTGGTTAGATTGAGCAATGCAATAAAAAAGATTAAAATTATTATATATTCACAGTAGTACACATTTAATATGTATTATTTATTTATGGGTTATTAAAATTATTAGAATTTATATCTTAATTGTCATCTATACTGCCTATGAACATGATCAAGATTTCATGAAGATTACTTATATAATGGTTCATAAAACAATTTGAAAATTGCATGGATTTTCTTTATGTGACTAATACTTTAATTTAATGTTGAAATGAGAGAGAGACGTTTTTACCTTTTTAAAATGATTTCAGAACTAGTCTGACTCGAATATAATTCTTATGGTTGTGCATTTAGGATTTATTACTTCATATATATTGTAAATAAATGGAAAATCGTTATAATTACCTTTAAAATATTAATATATATATAAATATTATTTTATCAGCAACTTTTCTGTGATAAGTGTCATAACTATCATTTAACTTCAGACTTTATTCATCATATTTAATATCTATAAAAGTGCAGTTAATACATTAGTTCTGCTTGAATAGATTTTAATAAAAGAAAGATTTTGACTTTCATTTTATACTTCAATTTTTTTATGTATTTTAGATATAGTTTAAGTGCACTAGTTAATATTTTAAATCTATTGATTGACAGTAACATATAAAGTATATTTTATTTTGCAAAACGTTTTACCAATATTATCTCAGAATAACGAATACATAAGTATATATGAAGAATTTAAAATAAAATACTTTTTGTATTTTATTTTACATTTTTAACATAAATAATAAATAATATTAAAATTATGCTATCAGAGATATTTCAAATTGATAAAATGTTGAACAACTTTGCAGAACAATCAATAGTTCATCCCCCTTCCATGTCTATAATGCAAAATGAAAATATAGTTGAAGCTTTCAAACTTTTTAATAGTTAAATTTTTTTAACCAAACATAAAAGTAGTTAAACATATCTGGATGATCTTGCTATCATCAAATTATGAGATGAAAAAGGTTACTTAACAATTTGTCAGTCATAATGTAAGACAAAAAAGGTAAACAACTAATCTTGCATTGGTGGTCGAGAGGTCAGCGCGACTGCCTTGCACTTGCAGGCAGTTGCCCGGGTTGCGGGTTCGCGTCCCGGCCGATGCTATGGCACTTAAAAAAACAACTAATCTTGTTTTTTCTTTACTATTTCCTTTTGGATTAGAGACATTTTTCCTTTGAAGTAGGCTAGTTTAAAAAAAAATTATAATTTTTAGTATAGATAACGATACAGGTAATATTATAAATGAAAATGTATTATTACATATAATTATGGAAAAAGTTGATTTTTTTTTCATGTGTCATAGCATCGGCCGGGAAGCGAAACCGCTAATCCGGGACAACTGCTTGTAAGGCAGCTGTTCTGACCTCTCGACCACCAACGCTTGACAGTTGATAAATTATTGCATCTCATTTTATTTAAACTGTACAAAAGATCCAAGCTTCTATCGTAGAGAAATACAATTTTAAAAGTAATAAATTGTTAATTTTGTCAATGTTAATAAATGTCTTTTTTAAGTAAGAAATCTGAAAGAAAGTCAGGCGTTGTTAGCCAAGAGGTCATCGCATCTGCCTTGCAAGCAAGTAGTTGGTTGCAGACGGTTGTGGGTTCACGTCCCGGCCGATGCTATGACATATGAGAAGAAATCTGAAAGAAATTTAAAAGACAAAATTAATATATTCATAACACTATCTAAGTCACTGTAATCTTTTATAACTATGTATATAATAAACTTATATTCCATATATGAAGATATTTTCACCATATGTGTCTCACTTATTCATAGTGCATTTGAGAAGGAAGTAAACATGTTCTTTAAATCTGCTCACTACAAATGATTGTAAGTTTTTAATACGAATCAAATCAATGGCTGCATTCACTTTCATGTTAGTATTTGATGTATTGTTTCAAGATCCATCACAATAAATTATGCTGCCCTTCATTTTCATTAAATGTGGAGATACAAAGGGTAGAATTGAAAAAATGTATCATTTATTATCAACAGAAATAACTGTAAGATTTGGCAAGCAAATAGCAGGTAACTATATATCTATTTGTACATATGAATAAATTCTCTCTATATATATTCGAACCTAGAAAAGTTATACAAGTGGAAGATACTTCGGATCAGGCTACTCTTTTATCGAACCGAAAGCCCCGGTCACTAAGCTCAGAAAGAAGCTGAGTTTAAAATATACTGAATATTTAAAATTTCTAATTCTTGATTTTAAAATACTATTAATAAAATATATAAGTTACTGTGAAAAATTAATTAAACAAAACAATTTTATTATAATGCACACACACACATTAATGCAAACATTTGAAGATTAAATTAACTAGTAAATACATTTGATTTAAATTATATGCATAAATGGGTACATGTAATAGATTTAAAACAATTTTAATATTTTACTAAGCATAAACACCTTACATAGAATACGCATATAACTAACCCAATGCCTTTTAACCTTAGGCTAAGATTTCATGTTTAACTAATTTTAATAAACTTACGCTACCTATTGTCTGACTGGGGAATTAGCATTGATATGAGAGTGGACATAATTTGTTGTCAAAATTTATTAGTACATAAATACTATTATAATTCTCATTGCTATCTGTGTGATAGCTGTTGCTCATGGCATTATTATAATTATTAAAATATTTATATATAATAATAAAACATGCTATTTCAAACTGGCAATTACATATGGACAAATCACATACTGATATTCATCCACCCTATTATCAATTAAGACTATTTACCATAAAATATAAAATAAAAACCCACAATTTTTCATTTATGTCTAAGTTCTTAATTGGTCATAAACCAATAATAAATAACAGGGAGGTCAATTTTTAAATCAACAATTGTTTAAAGACCTAGCATAGATTAACAATATTATAATGTTGGTTGGTAAACATTTAAGTACCCATCGGCTTACTAGATGGCTGAGACAATGAGCTGTCCTGCCATATATAAAAACTAGCCCTGCCTCATTTACATGCAGCCTAGTCCTAATTTACATGGAAAAGGCCATTTCTTACTTATTTTATAACCAATGCAAATGAAAAAAATTAAGTCAGATATTTATAGCACAAAAAACAAAATACCCCCCCCCCTTATGTAATTTCCAGTTTTGCTATTAATAAATATTTTAGAACTCTTCTACTCACTAAATTGTTCAGCCAATAAAAATTGATCATTTGCAATAACAATTCTAGATATATATAATGATTAATATGTGTGTAATTTTAGAAACAATTTTAGGAAAACAATACTAGATTATGTATTGAGCACACATTAATAATAAATGAATGCATTTATAAAAATGATAGCAATGTTAAAACCATTTAACATTGGATTGTAGATGGAATACTGTTTGTATATTTTTTATTATTTATGTAAATATACATATGCTTAAGTGATATTCAGCCAGTACACATCAGAGTTCTGTAGTGATTCTAAATATTTTTGTATTTATTAAATATAATAATAATAATTTTTAAATTCAGATTAGCATAAATATAAAATTTCAAGTTAAAGAAGATTACTTGGATTGTTTATAAATAAAATGTTTGTCTCAGCAAAAATATATAAAATAATTGTGACATTTCCTAGTTGGACCATTATTTTTTATTTCATGTTTTCTGGGTGAAATGCTTCTTATTACTGTAGTACTTCAAATTTAAGATGCACATTTTTTCCAAATTTAAGACCCATAAAGGAGGGATGCATCGTAAATTCATAACAAAAAATTTTAACATCTTATTTCTGTGGGTCTTTGCTTTACACTATACATTCACATGGTATTACAATTGATATCCCTGTATAAAATAGCATGTTAAATCTTTTTTATCAAAAGAAAAAAAATTTAACTTTAAATGTCAATATATTTTGGATTAATTTTGTACCCAGCTTTAAATCTTGCTCAAACTGTTATTTTTAACATTATTTTGCTGATTTTACCATTATTTTATCAAAAAAACTGAACTGAATAACCTTTAGAATTTTTTTACAATGACTACCAGTAAATCAATAAGTTTATTTTGAAAACATGATTTAGAATCTTTTAATGTTATTTTGCTGATTTATCATTATTTTATAGAGAAAACTGTAGTCAGTAACATTTAGAATTTTTTGGCAACATGAGGGATCAGAATGAATTGAGGTCAACATGGACATGATAATAATATTGGCATCAGCATGGGATTTTGGAATTCTATCATCAGATTTTCAATGGTATGGATGGCTGAAAAGTTGGGGGTTGGAGTAGACTAAAGTCTCTCCATTGAAGAATAAGGATTTGCTTTCTTAATATAAACTGAGCATAGATTGTATATATGTATGGGAGATGATAATCTGGGCCAATTGATGAGTGCTGGTTCAGCATGAAATGCATATATTGGTGATTATTTCTCTTTTCTGCATGTGTGTGGTCATGTGTATCAATAGTATGACATAGTGTGGATGGTTGAAGAGGCTTGAAAGTCTGAATTCAAATCCTCTATATTTAACTAATAAATCAGTAATATTTAAATTTGAAACTAAAAACAATATAATAAAAAACTCACTTCCAAGGTGCTGATTGTTTCTTATTCTCTACACACAATAATGTTTGTCAATGGTTTTGACAATTCTGATATTTTTGTTTTGAATAACAAACTGAAAATGTACAATTTAAAATTTTTTCTTACACATTGGTAATTTTTTTTTTAGAAAACTTGTTAGAATATGAATTATTTTAGGAAAGTAATTTAGATTTTAATAGAAAAATTTACTTTTACATGAAAGGAAAGTAACAAAGATATTATAATGGCTGACTGCAATCTATCATCTAATTAGATAATATTAATCACATGATCACCATCTCTTATGCTAGCACATAATTGTTATTAAACAGACAAAACTATCCATACAGTAGTGCCACCATGTGCAGAGTAATCAATGAATGCCAGAAGGCTTGTGCATAAAATCCCCATCTATTGCCTACTCATCCAATATTTCTAGACTAGTTTTTGGCTTGTGGCCTTCATCAGTGAGGAGCTTTGGATCTGAGAGCACTGCACCTAGATCTTAGGATCTAATGAAATCCTTCAGTAGTCACCTTTTATCTCTTCTTAACTACAAAACTATGAGAATGAAATTGAAAACACAATATTTTCAATCTGAGCTCAATAATTTATATAGTTATATGAGTCTGAACTCAGTTCAGCACCCATACATTTTGGTTCTTTGACTATTTAACAACAATAGCCACCACTATCCTATCAGGCAGGATTGGTGTTAAACCACTAAGCATCACATGATCACCATCTCTTTTGCTAGCACATAACTGTTATTGAACAGGCAAAACTCAGTAGCGCCACCCTGTTCCAACCAGAGTAATCAATGGATGCTGGAGAGTTTTGCCTGTTTGATAATATTAATCTTAAAGTAAAAATAAAAAACTGTTATCTGGTAATAATCTCAGTCAATATGATATGTAAACTTCAACTACTTGATATGTCAGTTAACTTACCCTTACAGATAGAATGAGAACCCGTTATGAAGCATGGTTTAATTGAGATCATTCTTTGACATTAATTGGTAAAATAAAATGAGCTTCATGTTCTACAATAACTCAGTGGGTTTTGAAGTCTTGGCAAGATATCCCTAAAAAAATTTCGAAAAAATCTTTATTAAATTGTTGCATTGCCAACTATTTAAATGATACTGAAGATGATGTACCCTGGTGGAATAGTGAAGATGAAAAGTCATGTTCTAAAAATGAAGATGTTGAAAATGAAAGCATATCTGAGGAAAATGGACAATAAATTAGATAAGCTTTTTGTATTTGTATCAGTTTCTATTTGAGTAAATAAAAATGTTTTTTTTTATTTTTCAATAAATTCGTTTTTAATCTTTTTTTAAATTTTTCAAGCTTAAAATCTTACTGCATCTTAAATTCGGAAATGACTTAAATTCAAACTAATACAGTAATAAAAAGAAAAACGATCAATTGCATCTTTTAAAACATAAATGATTTCATCAGGAGTATACAAATTTATACACAAAGTTGATTATTCTTTAAAAAAAAAATCAAGCCACAACTTAAATATTGACTCGATACCTATTATTTAAATTATGGACAAGTTTTAATTTTTCCATGACTTTTCTAACCATAGAATAGTTATTACAGTAATTCAAAAATTATCAAATGCAGTTGTCATTTTATCTTGCTAAAATTATGCCAGTTTAATTTTAGACTTTAAAAATAGATTTTTTTAATCAATATTTTATTCAACAGATAAGTATTTCTCTTTCATTTGCTGCAAGCCACATGGATTTACTTCTTTTTCAGTGATATTATCTTCTATTGTTTTTGTAGACGCACTTTTATTGCTTATTATTGAAATATACACACTAAAATTTATTATTTTTCCAGTTATTATTTTTGACATATACTTCGACTTCTTCATAAGTAGGTCAATTTATATTTCTTTTGTATATTGTACCACTACAATAAATTAAATTAAATAAAAAAAGTGAGAACATTAATATTTTAACTTTTACATCCCCTCTGCAATATCATCATCATTCTCATATGCACAATATGTACATCATTAGATTAGGTCAATATTTATATAAGTCATAGCCACTTTAATAAATAATAAAAATAATAATCAAACTTTGTTAAGAATGTCAATTGCATTTCTCAAATTAAAGCTTAATGATTATTTTTGTTTACTGTGTTTTATTATTTAAAAATAAAGTGGTTATAATCACATAATAAAAATAACAGTAAAACAAAAATTATATATTTTTATATTGTAGAAAAAATGTATACAATAAAGTTTGTGGTGGTAAAAGTAAAAGTTTTAAAGTTCTTATTGTTTTTTTTTATACAGTGTATATACTAGAACCCAGTCAACACTTAGATAATCTCAATATAGATAACAATCACCAATCTCAAACTGTTGTCAAGGTAACCTACATTTAATAATCTGTATATAAACATAAATGAAACTGCCAAAAAAGACCTAGTATATCAAGATTAAAACTTACATAAAAAATAAATAAAAATATAATAACTTTCAATGTATATATACATTTAACCTTTTGAGCACTGATTATTTTATTGATCGAGTGAGGTAAAAGTCTAAACTTTTAATTGGTCAATTCACAAAACTCAATGGCAAATGGTCAAAATATATTCTTCTTTTAATATTATATTCACTTTAGTTTAATTTGTAAAAAGTATTTTAATAATTTGTCAGATTATGAAAGTAAACGAAAGTTTTTTCAAAAATAAATTTTTATTTATAATTATAAAAATATTCCATAGTGGCAAATCTAAAACGATCGTTAGTAACCACCTAAAAAATGTTGATGATGTCAGTGATTTCTTTCTCAGTTTTACATTCCTGAAAAGTAAATAATTTTTATTAAAATCTTATATTTTTCTACAATAATTTTATTTTTAGCATATTTTATCAAAATAATTTATAATATGTCAAAAAATACTTTTAAAATAATCTAAAACATTTGTTTATCACTTTCAAAATGAAACAAAAGAAATCATAACAGTGGAAGTTATTGACAAGTCAATTTCTTTGTCCTCAATAGTTGAGAGCCAATCAATGCTTAGAATGGACTGCCTTCTCCCTTTGTTAGACATTCAATGACAGTTTTATTGATTTTTTACTTGTAAAATAATTCAAGAGGGGGCAGCATCTTACAGAACTTTTTATAACCATTGAAATGACGGTAAAATCTTTATCGTAGCGTTAAAAATGATGGAATTCAAGTGACTTGAAGTGGCTTTGAGTCATCTCATAAAATTCTGTTGAAAGGGTAACTTTTAGTAAAACAGCATTTAATGATTCTTTGTATGTTGTGCTGTGATTTGGAGCAGTGGTAATGTAGCAGATATTAGAGTATATGATGCTCAGATGATACTCATATCACTTCAAGCAATCAAACCAAGTAATAAGGCCATTTGGTTATGTTTTTATTTATTTGTAATTTAAAAATGGTTGCCACCTTTGTATTACCATATTGCTATATGACAAGAAGTAATATGTCTCATTTACTATAATAGCATTAAGGCTATAACCTTAAGACTATGTGCCTAAAAATGAAAGTAGGGACCTTTACAAATCTTAACATAAGATTTATTTAAAAGACAAGAGTGGCCATTCTTATCTCCAACCTACTTTTTAATTATGTAGGAGAATCTAAAGCATTTTGATTTGACAGCGTAAGGCTATTAAATGCTTCACTGATTAAGTCCACAGTTTCTATAACACACTAACATCCATGAAATCACTTGATTTACAATGAGTGAGTGCTGAGCTACTGTGCTTAGAAATCTTTTTAAGAAAATATGAAGTTATAATAATTACATTTGTAAAGTGCAAACTCATTACATACTCATTGCATAAAGTAATATTGAAGCAGTCGGATCTGAGTTCGATCCTAGCTGCATGACCTCTAGCCATAAGCCCACTTCAAACCCTAGTACTAACCTTAAATTTCCGATGCAATGGGGCTTTATACGTTCAATCCATGCTAATTTCCATAAAGAATAACTTATTTCATAAATGTGTATTCAAATAATTAGTTTCAGATTTAAATTGATCAATTCTATTAATAAATTTATGATAGAATTATTCATGAATTTATATATTATAACTGCATGGATTGTGCATATATATTTATAAATATTTAAATATATATAATTGTTTAAAAGTTTCATTGCATTGGGAATGTTTGATTTTATTTTTAAATAAGTTGTTAAAGTTTAATGATTAAAAGCTACATTCTTTCGATAAGCTTTCAGATTTTCCCTTTTCAAAAACAACAGTTAAAGTTTTATTAATTAGAAAAAAGATAAGGATTTCCTAATTAAAATCATTTTCTGATTTTAAGAATTCATTTTCTAATAGAAAATGAATTCAAGTTAATGAGTTTGAAAGCCTTATCGAAGGAATGGATCTAAAAACAACCAATGTATCTAAAAACATTGATAATGAAAGAAGCACTAACCTGAAGGCATCAGAGAGGACAGTATATATAGCTCTGAAAAGTTTGGAAAAAAGCCATCTTTGTTGTAGAGAAGTGCAGTAAACTCTGTGTGTTTTAAATACTGTTTCGATCATGGTAAGGGGCTAAACATCAGGAATCTGGCTAGCGGTTCCTGAAGTCCCCTGAAAATCTTCAATGAAGCTGCTGAATCTTTTCTGGACCAATCATGCTGCTAAAATTGTGAAAATTTATTAAAATACTGTTCAAGTAATCAACTAAATGCATGCCTATGTTTTTTCCTCACCCAGACGTGTAAAATAAGGGAACCAGCCCTGGAAGAAATGGGTAATATATTTCCATAATGAACCTTAAGCTTTCTGGCCAGTTTCCAAATTTTACTTTACACTCCCTTTAAGAGCTCTTCTCATTTATAATGTAATAATCTTTATAAAACCCTTTATTTAAGCTATTGTAAATTATATCGTAATTCTCTCAACTTCTAGTCTTTAACTTTCCTTTCTTACGATGGCGGTTCAGTTACTATACTATATATATTTTGTGTGATTTATTAATGTAGTTTATTTTTAATTATATGCCAATAATCTTCCGACTTGATGAGCTCCTTTATTTTTTTTGCTTTGTGCAAATAATATAATGTTAATTCTGATAGTAATTCTCGCCCATTAGAACTAGGTTTATACAGTTCTATTAATCATCGAGTCAAAAGAAATGATCAAATGTTTGTTATTTTTATAATTGGCTAATAATAAATTATTAGCTCCGTTTCTCACCTATGTCCCCAGCTCCTATCTAATTTACAAATATTTATATAGTCATATATATAATGTTAAAAAAAATTTTTCTCGTATTCACCAATATTTATTTATTCACGTATAATCTAAAATGTTTTTGTAAAAAGGGTAGATAAAGGAATCAACTAAATACATTCTAATTCAGATTGTTTTCACTGTCTATTAATATTCAGGAAGGGCACGATATTTGGGGCATAATTAATATGATTTACAAATACTTTAAAATAGTTTTCATTAAAAGCTCATTTGACTTTAATTAATTGATCAAGTCATCATGTAGAGCATTCTATATGGGTTTTAGTATTCAAACGATGACTATCAAGTCATCATCTTCAAACATTGCTGACATAGGGCAATCTTCCACTCCGTTAGGCTGGTCGGTGATCATATTTCTGTTATTTTAAATTATCGAGGAAGAAAGCACTTCCTCTCCTGTTCATATTAGTCAAAGGGCATAAGACTTGTCAGATGCAAGCCACCATAGGACGTCGATTATTGACTAGCTATTATCTTTCAATTTCATTTTATAGCTCATAATTCATCAGCACCGTTACCTCTCTGTTCCAGTAAAGCCCACTCTGATGCTCGTAATTCATGACGAAGTGATTTCAATTAAAGTCAAACAAATTCTCAGTTATATTTAATTAAATAAGTTTTCCAATCAAGATTAAAGTTATGCCCTAAAATACATATCTTGCTTTTCATGAATGGATTTGCCAATGTGAAAATAAATATCACATTCGGCCGTAATAAAATTAGAGTAATAATTTCCTTTACTAATGAATACCTTTATCTGCCTTTATTTTCTTGTTGGGGGCATAGACATAGAATTCCAATATTGCATAATATTCATTGGCATATAATAAGGACCGCCACTCTTATTATTATTATAAATTCTGTTAAAGACTAGAGGTGATTAATATAATCATTATTTAAAATTCAAACAAAACAAATTATTATTATTAAATATTTTCTAAACACACTTGGTTCTTAATTCTTTTATAATTATTTTAATGTTAATGCTCGCTGTCTGTGCTGGCAACCCGAACATATACATATGATTCGATTTAAAATTATTTTTAGTCAGTTTACTATCAGATATTAATGTCAGTTCAGGGGTCTCTGATCCTCACCAACCATTGAGCTAGGTTCTTGGCACATAGCACTGTGCCATCAATTTAGATTTCTACTAATCTGAGCTGTTGAGTTGGGTTTGAATTCAGTCTTGGTTCAGCTGAGTTTGGATCCGACTTGCAGTGTAGGTGATGGGTTTTCGACTGGTACAATATATATTAAGGCTATAATCTTAAGACCATGCACTTGAAAAACAACAGTAAAGACCTCTACACATCTTAACACAAGATTTATTTAAAAGACAAAAGTGGACACTCTTATCTTCTACCTACTTTTTAATCATTTGGGAGAATTTAAAGCATTTTGATTTGAGAGTGTAAGGCTGGTCTTAAGGTTATAGTCTTAATATATATTATTTTATGTAATGAAAATGCACTTTACAAATTTAATTATTATAACTTTATATTATCTTAAAAAGATTTCTAAGTATAGGATCTCAGCACTGACTCATTGTATATTGAAAGATTTCATGAATGTTAGTGTGTTATAGAAATTGTGGACTTAATCAGTGAGGTATTTAATAGCCTTACACTCTCAAATCTAAATGCTTTAAATTCTCCTATATAACTAAAAAGTAGGTTGAAGATAAGAGTGGCCATTCTTATCTATTAAATATATCTTGTGTTAAGATTTGTAGAGGTCTCTACTATCATTTTTCAGGTGCATGAAGGTTATATATAGCCTTAATATATATTACTTAATGTAATGAGTATGTGTATGCATTTTACAAATTTAATTATTATAATAGCATTACTGTTTGTACAATATATATATATTGTAACCTAGTGTTATTGACACTTGGTTTATTTGGCATTGTTTCCACAGGAAAACAATGCTATCCTTTTTTAGAAAATAAAAAGATAAAATAATAATAATATTAAGTGATTAATAAAGTATACTATTTACTCACTTTAACGTGTTTTAAGCAAATAACTAATAAATTTAGTAATGTGATGTCATTTTGAAGAAGAGCATGAATAATTTAATTAAAATATTAACAATAAGAGCAATTTAATATAGTATAAAAGCACATATTATAAACAGTAATTGATTTTGGATGGGTAGAGGGAGAGTAGATGAATATCTTGTCATAAAGCACAATAACTTCTGGTAAATTTTAAATTAATTTAGATAATAGTGTATATAGAATTATACATCACTAATAAGCATTGTTAATTAAATATACTTATTATTTTTCATTATTTGTCAATTTACTTGGTAATCCATTTAAATTATACGGAAAAATATAATTGTAATAAGTTTTTTTTTTTTTTCCTTTTCTTTTGTTTATGTTATAATTAAATGATTATTTTTCTGTAAGAAGTCGCTAAAAGAAGACCGCCAAATTTTGAAGAAAGTTTAGTCTGACATTAGTTTTACAAGGAGGAAGCAGTACTGAAATTCGGTAACAAATTTTTTATTATTTTTTATTGCAGAAATAAACATAAGTCAAGTAAATTTTTAATAATATCATGTGTGGCTAATCCTATTTGATAAGATATTCTGTTTTCTGTGGCCATCTACCTATTTAAAGCTTTTTATACGCAAAAATATACTATCGTATGCTAAAGTTCAAAATGACCGTATTAACTACAGTAACCACGGAAAGCGTCATTATATTTAAATTAAGCAATATAAGTAATTTCCAGGAAATAAACAATTATTTGTTAACTTTACCTTATTTAATAATCTTTTCATGGTATAAAAGAAAAATTATAATTAAAAGAAATATTATAAAAGCCAAAGGAAATTAACGAGAAACATTTCGCGCTCTTTCTAAAAGAAATTTTCTGCGTTTGAAAATAATGTAAGCTCCCCACGTTAAAATATGTTTTATTCACTGAAAATTATCTAAAATAATATTAATGATCAAGGATATTTACTTATGCACCTGTATATTTTTTAAAAAGAAAATATAAATTTTCTCAAGGCAAATATCAGAAAATTTGTATGTGTGCATTTTACGGAGAATTCCTTATTAAAGACAAATTACAATTCCTCGAGTAGGAATAAAAACTACAAACATTAGTGACTTAATTATAGCCATAATATAATATGTTGTATTATACATCAATTTGAGTCGTTAAAACTTCATATCCATGTAAGTCAGCTGCAGTCCTTATAATAATAGTATTTTGGAAAATTCGCGCATTATTTTATTCCTAAGCCAGCTAGCTAAAAAAAAAAAGATACATATCGCCAATAGTAAAAAGAAAAGAATTGTATATGTGATCGTCTATCGTCAAATATTCGTCATGTTAAAATATGTATTGTTTTCTTGGATCCCAAAATTATATCAGTTAATTCAAGAAAGAGTTAACATCCAACGCTGCTATGTTTTCTTTGCCTAATTTATTAAGTGCACCAGAATGGAGGCAACTTTTATAGAAATGAAATAATAAAATGTGTTTCTTATTTTAAATTTTGCTTCGTGAACTACGACTGGATCAAGTTCTTCATCTGGATAAATTGCCCAACGGAAAACATTTTTCTAGTTAAAGGCTGTATAGTCAAGTAATATTTAAATGACCTTGTAATCATAAAGGTATGTTTTCCTGTAATTATTCTAGGTTAAATTTATATTTGACATGGAAAATTTTTTTTTTAAAATGTGTTTACTTATGATATGCAATTATGGGTATAAATTTATATGTTAGATGCGTAAAAGAAGAAAAATTCAGATACTTAATAGGTAAAATATCTAGTTAAAATTATCAGAAGTAATTAAAGAGAAGTGCTATACAGGATATTACTTATTTAAAGTTTGAAACAAATTTATACTATGTTAATTGAGGAACTTATTCCCAATTATTCTTTATTAACACATTCACTTAATTTAGTTCAAGATACTATACTACCAATTACTTGTTGAATGTTTCTTTGGCAAAGGTGAAAATTATTATGGTTAATTCTGTGATATCCATTGATTTCAGACGTTGATCTATGTATACCCCAGAACATAAATTTAGTGTAATTAGTGTATTTGCTTGTCTTGCCCCGATATAGCATTGGTATATGCTTAAGATTCACATAAGTAATAATTGTAATGTCTTTATTTTGTGGGATGGAAAATGATCTCCCCAAAAGCTTTATTTTCCATGATGGGAATAGATAAAACTAGTATTCGGGTATGTTTATAACCCAAGTGATCGCTTCTCAGAGTTAGGATGATCAGTAATTTATATCGTATTTAGTGTATTTCATTCGTTAAAATCCCAGGAGAGGATTATATTTGGTGTGCGTTCCTATTATGCCCAAGTAAGAGGCAAGGACCCACCAAACTATTTTAATGTAGTAGTTAATTCTACAGACCTTCAGTGTTATTCCATATTCCTCATGAGAAAATAGAGATAATTCCACCACGGAAGGTGTTGAATATTGTATTTTGTTTAGAAAGTTATGGCAAGATAACAGGTATATTGGAGGTTAATTCCTCAAGATCCATTTAGTAAAAATAGCATGCTAGTATATAGGATCAATGTCTGGATTGTGCGGCGGAATAGTGCTGGTAATCCACACATAAGTCAATGGAGAGAGTAAGTTTAAAATTGCGTGATTTAGAAATTTTTATTTGCCAATGGAGGGTTCAAATACTAGGTTTAATTCGGGTTAATGCTTAGAATGCAAATGACGTGCAAGTTTGGAAGGTTTCATAGCTTCATTTGACAAAATTTCAGAACATACTACACACAAAGGCCATGGTGATAGTTCACTGTCAGGAGCAACTATGAAACCAAGTTTTAAATACTCCTTATTATAATTTCTAATACAATGACCTTTTTTGTTTTTTCCTGCACATTCTGAAGTATCGGCATATCTCTTTTTCCTCGTTTCTTCAAGAGTTGAAACACTACTACTTGGCATACTTTCAGTATCAGCATCTCTTTTTACTGGAATATTATCCTTGTCTCTTCTTAAAAAGGCCAAATGGTTTTGCTGTTTGACTTTTGTAAAGTTTACAATTTCAAAGAGAAATGTCATACACAAAATAAAAAGATGATAAAAATGCAATAAAAAAGTTTGCTATATGTGACCAATAAATGAGCTGATACAGTTCAGAAATGCCTACTAAGTACAGAAATTGATGTGTAAGGGGTGGTGCAATTATCATGAGATTGATACTGTCTTTTAAACATTGCATTTTCAGATAAATTCCTTTGATTATTATTTAGTAATTATAGAATTATTTAATAATTTAAATAAAATTTTGATTTATAATTAATTTTATTTAAGCAGTTGTGATGAAAAAATAAATAAAAATTGTTTATATTAATTAAAACTTTAAAATCTTACTATTTTGTTATTATAAACTTTCCTCCCAATCTAGCGTAGACTGGCAAAAAACTTCTGTGGCCCATCGCCAGTCTGCAGACCTAGAATTAAAGACCACTGTTCTAAACAACTACTTTAACTTTTCAACAGAAGTTTGGTTTTCATCAGAATTTACAGCAAAAAAAAAAAAAAAACTAGTCTTCTGGTTGAAATATTTAAGTTGCTATTTAGAGAGATAGTTTCCTTTTGTTAGTTAATATATTTATTATACATATTATTAAAACTAGACAACCCCTGGACAATCTTAATATATATAGTAACTTTATGTTTACTATTGTAATTAACTAATTTAGCCAAAAACTGTAAAAAAATTGATTGACTTTATTTTATTGTTAAACAAAATAAACCCACCATTATTATAGATCAGATAACAAATAATATGATTAAAAATAAAATTTAAAAGTTTCTCATAGTTCTGTCTAAAAGAACATAAATTTTTATAAAGTTTTTGAAGATGTCTTCTAAGCAGATTTTATTGATCAATGCGTATATAAAATATTGTGCATCTGCGTTATTTTTTTTTTTTTAAAGCTTAGTTGAATGTATATGTACACACATAAAAATTATACTGTATAAAAATATACAGAATATGATACACTAAACCAAACATAAAACAGAATATATTTAAACAGTCCTACAATTACCATATTATAATAATTATAATTAAGGTTACATTAGCTAAAATACCAAAACTAACAGTCAATTTAAAAATATATATGCGCATGCCTGAAATTTCTATATGTTTAAAACTTCATCAATTTTAAAATTTATAAATATAAAACTATAAAGAGAACGGATTTAACCTTTTCCACAGGTGCTTTGAACATCTATAAAGCCAATAGTCAAAAAACTACATTGTATGGTTATTTATAAACATTTAAAGAACCTGCAGAAAAAGGTTACGGTTTTTATCTTTATAATTACACAGTGCCTGTGTGCTTGATAAATAATTAGAACATTACATTAGTTAAAAGAATTTTGCGATTTCACACATATAGGATATTCAACTCTAATATCACCTGTAAAACTAGATGGCTAAGTTTGTTTAAATCGATTCAAAAAATCATTGAATTGTACAATAGACTAAAATCTTATTGTTTATCCTAAGAGAAACCACTGATAATTTTACTATGATTTTTTTAAAATCCAATAAATGAATGTTATCTTTTATTGGTGCATAATTTTTTGCCTATTTTTAATAAACAAATTATTAAAATTGAAAATAATAATATAACCATAATAGAAGTAATAAAAATAATATATGAAACAATATAGATGATGAAAGCATGAATTGAAAATAAATTTATTCCAAAGAATTCCTTCAAAGATAATGCTCAAGAGCTACATAAAACTTCTTTAGCATATTTGAAAAAAAACTACTTCAAATTTTAGCAAATTTATATCTTTTAGCTGGATAGATTTAAAAGAAATACCAACATGGACTGATGTACTATACACAGGTATTGGTTTAAATAAGATTGCTATATCCATCGATGATAATCTATTAATAGACCAGTTCGAAGTATTAAAAAATTTTGTCTCGTACAAACTCAAAAACAATGAAACTGTTTGGCTTGAAAATTTATGCTGAAAACTTTGGTCGAAATTCTTTACATCTGTAAAATTTACTGAACAAATATTGGAAATTGAAACGATATGCCAATGTTTTTGCATTACCTGCTCATAACGCAAATGTGGAAATATTTTTTTTCTTAATGGACAAAAGAAAGAAATAGAATGGATTTGGAAACTCTAAATGTATAACTTTATGCAACTATAATATAAAAATGAGCTGTGTTGAATGACCTATTACAATCTGTAATCAAAAGCTTGAAATATGATAAAATATATGTATTTTAATAATTGAAATTTTTTTTAAAAATTATTATTCAGTTTCATTTTTAAAGCTTATTATTCTGTTACGATATAAATCGTCGGTCCTATCATTCGTTGGTTGTACCACACACATGTAGAGAACACAGTGACCCTCAGATAAAGTCCTAAGATTACCAGGATTCCTGATACTGTGTCGTAAAATTGATTGGTCTTCATATTCCGATTTTTGATTCTATCTATCGGTCTGGCCTCCCTAAATACATTAACAAATCAGGCTACACTCTCCAGCCAAATTTTGTCAGTCATTGCCTACTAGGGTTATATTATGTATAAATAAAAAATAAATGTAATATTATAGATGATACATTTTATATATTTTTTTACTCTAATTATAAGCATTTATATTACATCAACATAATTCATTCGCCAAAAGTATATATTTCTAAATATAGCAAGTCAAAATTATTTTAAAATTTATATATATTTGAGAAGTTTTTTTATTAAAAAGGGTAACTAGTTTCAATAAATATTAAAATGGCAATTATTATAATTATTAAGTATCTCAGCATTTTAATACAACATTCAAATATATGTTGTACGTGTGTCCAGGTCTTTATATATGTGCTTACAAGTGCACGAATATTTACTGTGAATAAATATTAAATATTTATAGCTTAATGCTTATGAAATTTATACGGAAGTGAGACAATCGCCGAAAGCTTTATTTAAACAATACTCGAGCGTTAATAAACATAAAGAAAAGAAAGGAACAAATTAATAGATAGCTGTTTTTTAAGCTTTCTCCTCATTCTATTCTTTACAATTATTGACGTGTTAGTGTTGTTTATAAATAGCTTACAGCAGGGTTGTTATTTCCGTTAGGATTTCTTTAAATAATTATATTTTATAATCTAGTTTTGTTTGTAAAGTAATAAATGTCGAATTGTTTTTATATAGTAAAAAATAATGTGAAAATGATAAGTTTATAATTAAAGAGAACTTGAAAACCAATGGAGTTCTGAAATTTTAATGAAAACTATTTTAAAAGCTTGTAGTTCTATTTTGCAAATTTAATGCTTATTTTAGCAACGACAGATCTATAAAATATCTAAAGATATAATACAAGAATGATTTTAAAAATTCATGGGAATAGATTACTTAGGGTGCATAATATAAGTAAAGATATCCCTTTTTTTTCTATTTTAAATTGAATATTTTTTTAGTCTTTTCGGAGCACCTAACATATTTCTATAAATAATAATTATCTTGTGGTAAAATAGAAATAATAATTTATCGGCGAAATTTCATTTAAAAATAATTATTAAATATTGTGATAAGCTAAAACTGAGTATTAGCGTTTCATTATCTTAAACATTTTATTTGAAAAAAAAAAAAAAATGTCTGCTTGTTAAATAGAGTATTGGCACAAAGAAATGTTAATGAAGTAATTTATATTGCGGCTTGTAGAAAACTTGTCAAAATTGTTACATATAATTATATTTTAATGTAGATAATCTATATCTTTTCAAAAAAGATTTTAAGAAAAGTTCAACATCTTAAATAAAAATGATGATATACACAAAATAATCAGCAATAACTTGTTTTTAACATCAGTAATAAAAAAAAATTAAAGTGTTTCAAAACATAAATGCAATTTATCAAATAAATAAATGCTGATTTTAAACTGTCGTTCCTGATTAAAGTGACATTTGTCTAATAAAAGAAAATATTTTTAGTAAATTATACGAATAATCGTTAGTACTACTTCAAAATTTCGACCTTTGAAAAGAAAAATAAAACATATTCGCCTTATTGAACTCTCTCTCCCTCTCTCTTATTGTTTCTCTTAGAATTAAAATGGGTTGATGTTTTTTATCACATTGTTAAAACTGATTGACTGTCAATTAAATATGTGATTTATTGTCAAGCGTTGGTGGCCTAGCGGTTAGCATAGCTGCTGCTCCGGGTTCGCTTTCCGGTCAACGCTTTGACACATGAAAAAAAAGTGATTTATTTTGAAATATTTATATATATTTTTAAATAGTGAAAATTATTAAAAAATAAACTTGAATATAATTTATCGGCCAAGTAATAATTAATATAGGTATTGAACGAAATAAAAAAAAAAGGTCGTGATTATTATATCTTGCTCATTTATTGATTACTCTCCTCTCCCCTTTTTCTTTACAGAGAAGTAATGCAAAAATAATTTCTCTGCAGTGAACTTTTAATATTTTTCTTTATATGTTTGTTTATCTATCTCATTTTCTTTATATAATAGAAATGACTTCCCAACTGTGTCGCTTTAAAATATAAATTGGTACTTTTGTAGAAAGTGTACGACCGAAAGTTCGCCTTCATGTTTGTTTTAATTATCCATTTACAGGGGCTTCAAAAATCTTGCAAACTATCGTATTTAATATATATGATTCTTAAAAAACAAAAAAAAATGCACAAAACTACTAATAATTGTAACTGAAGGAAATTTAATATAAATAACAAATAAAATATATGGTCTAAGAAAGTGATATGGCCAGGTGATGGTGTGGGTAGAGAAATATTTAATCATAATTGTTGTAGGTCAATTAACTACACAGGTGATTAGGATTATTAGGATTAAAAAAAATAAAAAAGGAAAAACAAAAATCAGAGTTAATTTATTTGTTGTTAAACACTTATAAAAAATGTTATTATTTAATCAAAAGTTAAAATAATTTATAGTACTGTTTTTTCATTTTAAATTCTATTTACAAACGGTTAGATGCCTATTTACTCATCAGTAATTTGATATTTAACTGATTCAACTAAGATTCTTTCATCTGAAAAAAAATTTCATGGCATAAAGGATGATAGGTAAATTTTCTAACCAGTATATCATAAACTTCTTTATTATTCAGATACCTATAGTTTATTTGTTGAGTGGAAATGCTCTGTAAAATGAATGCCTAGTGAAAGAGAATGGTCTGGGTATTTTTTTATTTGGTGGATAATTGTGATATGATGGGGGTGAGAGGTGTGCAAATAAATATCAAAAACAGTGAAATTATTTTTATAGCACAGTAATAATTATTAATTTTTCCATAAGGGGATGGAAATAAACTAATCCCTATCTTGCAAGAAGGTTGTTATAATGAAAAATACGAATTGTTCAATATGGGCATGGCAATTCAGATGTTTCTATGACAAGTAAATGTTACAAAATGCAGATATAATGAGAGAAGGTTGTCTGAATTTCTACTTTATCAGATGGTTGTGATATGATGAAGGAAAGGATATATAAATGTTAATAATATACTATGAATCTTGAGGTGCTAAACAAAAGAAAAGCAGTGAGAAATAACAGCAATCTACCATTAGTGATGCTTAAAGTATTATCACCCATTCATATAAATCTGTTGTTTAGTTATCTCAATATGTCTTCAGTCAGAGAACTTAATGCATATTTTTCTCTCCAATCTTTATTTTAATATTTTTCTTATATATATATATCTGCAGGTATGTGATGAATATTACAAGATAAAGTTATATTACATATTGACAAAAGGTTTCTTAGATATATAATTATGTTTATTATTACATTATTTTTAGCGTTATATGTTTATCAGCACACACCCTTGAATAATAATAATAATAATAATAATAATAATAATAATAATAATAATAATAATAATAATAATAATAATAATAATAATAATAATAATAATAATATTATTATTATTATTATTTTGAATAAACAATTAAATTGTTAAAAAAAAGGATTAGTTGTTGGTAATAGTTTTTGTTAATCGTGGTATTGCTTTAAGATCTTTAGTTTACTATTTTTCAAATATTTATTAATGTATTTAAATATTAATTTGATTCCAATAATAGGGCAGATCTCTGGCATTGTTTGAAATTAGTTGATTATCCACCAAAATATTTTACAACTTTTATATGATGGAATGAAAGGCTTATTACTATAAGTGCAAAATTTGGATATATTTGAAATAAAAAATAGTTTACTTGCTCTATCAATATCTAAAATAGTGATCTTTGGAAGCAGCTTAATCGGAGGGGCCCAAGATATGATACAGTTTTGGTGGTAAAATTTTTAATTTGAATCAGTTAAAAGCAAAAACAAGATCTTCAACTTCTTGGATTCTGGATTTATAATATGCTAATGATTATGCTATTTTTGATGGTTCAAAATACAATTTACAGAATGTTCTTAATGTTTTGAATGCAATTTATAAAGATTTTGATTTAATAATTCAAGTTGAAAAAAACTCAAGTTCTTTATTAGTCAGTGGTGGAAAAAAAATTCTCAGCAACTGCCAAACTTGAACAGTTATCAACTTGAAAACATAAACCAGTTTAAATATCTTGTAAATTAATACACTGTACAGGCTTACACACACCTGCACATATATAATGCAATATAAGAGATTCGAACTCAGACTTTCACACAACCCTCAACTCTCCATGCCATCTCATATTGCTGACTTACCTGATCATAGACATGTTGAAAAGATAAATAATTGCCAATATATGTGTTTCATGCTAAGCCAGCAATCATCAGTTGGTCCAGATTACTATCTCCACACATATATACAATCAGTGCTCAGCTTTATATTAAGATAACCAATCTTCATACTTTAATGGACAGGCATCAAACTACTCCAACCCACAACTCTTCAGCCTTCCATTTCATTGATTATCTTTTCAACATGTGTATGATCAGGTGGATCAGCAATATGAGATGGCATGGAGAGTTGAGGGTTGTGTGAAAGACTGAGTTTAAATATCTTTGTAGTTTTATAAGTAAAAAAGAAGTCTTAGATGTTAAGGTCCAACACAGAGTCCAATGCGCTGCTGCTTTTAACATTTCTTCATAGGAAAATAATTACTGCAACTAAATATAAAGTTGTTACTTTGCTCAATTTATTGTATGGATGTGAAACTTGGACTCTTACCATTGCAATATGGCGAGATCATAAAACCATTAATTTCAATCTTTTAAGCAAATTTTAAATAATGTAAGTATTTTTTTTTAGTAACTAAGAGTTAAATAAGCCAAGCAAATTATTTTAACCAATACTATTAAAAAAGTTAAGAGTTTTACAGTTTAATAATAATAGAAAAATCTATTTAATATAATCTAAAAAAAAATTAAAAACATTGTAGATTATATATATTTAGCCTACAGCACCAAATATATAGTTACAGTTTACCTCTTTTTCTCAATAAAAATTTTCTTTTAAAATATATTATCATAACAAGTACTTATTCTTTCAAATCATTAACTTTTCAACCAATAATTGTATTCTTCTTAGTAGTTATTTTATCATCTTCATTAGTCAATTCTGGCCATAACTACTTCAATATTTTTTTAATAGAATATCTTTTTGTATAAATAGTAAAAAAATGTTTTATACAGGGTCCATGGATGGGACAGACTTTAAGCTGTGTACGTTATATGTATGTTAAGTTCCCTCAAGGGTTGATATCATAAAAAGCATTCTCTCCCACCTCACTAAAAATTTTGAAAGAACCATCATACAAGCTTAAGACCTTTTAAAATTTGTTGTTCTGCAGTTTACTAATATAAAACATTTTTACCAACACATTATCACCAATTTTGAAAGAACGAGGTTCATATTTAGACTGTTTGCATTTTTAGCACCCATCTTTTTTATATTAAGCTTAGCCTGCTCTGGATAATAACTGACAACTATTTCTTCAGTAATGATGGGAATGAGAATTTTTATGAGCATAGGTTCATGTTTTCTAAATTGCAATCTGACAGAAGAGAATTTAGTAAACTCTCATGGTCACATTGATATAGTTGATTATCTCAGGAAATTTGTTAATCCACTGCCTATGGTTATCTTCTATAAAAACCCTAAAAGAGTTTACTTAACTCTCTCATCACCTTTTCACATGGGTTGGACTGAGGCTTTCTTATGAAGCTCATAATGTGTTTTATATTATGCCTCAGGGTCCATTTCTTCCATGTGCTAGAAATAAAAGCAGTAATATGATCCATAAGAATAGAGGAAATTAGACTTGGTCCTGATGCTTTATTACATTTTTAGCATCTATTTTGAGAATAGGGTAGTCTGACATGAATTTTGTAAATAGGTCATACGTAACCAAAATGAACTTTTGCCTATTAAAGAGGAGAAGGTGCCCATAGAAATCTAATGATAACAATTCATTTAACTTAACTAGAAGAATGGTTTGAGGTAACCCTGCATAAATTTGTGAGAATTTTTAGACTTTAAACATATCACACAACACTTGAATCTATTGGCAATTGCTGCATATATGTTTGAACCAATCAAACTACTTTTTCAATACATATTCAATTTTTTGAGAGCCATAATGGCCATATTTACAGTAGTCATAATAGATTAATGTATTTGTCATGCCCTTAGAAATAAAATTATCATTGTGATATACTTTGTGCATCAAAATATTTTGATGTAATTTGTACCTTTCTTTTATTCTCTTAGCATTTTTATTTTTATTAACAGTGATACAAGGATCAAACAATATGTATATAATATTACCTAACTTACTATCTTGAGACTGAATAACTGTTAGATTTTGTAATCTACTATTGACTTATCAAGAAGCAAATTAATGTTTGTAACAGCAATGTTCTGAATATCAGGATCCTGACACATTACACCAATGGGATTTCTGCCAAAAAAATCGGCTATGATATTATTTTTTTGTTGATAATACAAAATTTTATAATTAAATTGCTGAAGTGAAATACTTCATTTTAAGAATATTTCATTATTCAAGTAACTTTTGTTGAGGAATTCAACCTCTGGTCCTATCAAAAACTGACAAAGTTTTTGGAACCAAGATGACAGCTAAGGCTTCCTTTTTGGTGATGGGATATTTCAGCTCAGCCCCTTTTAAGTGTGATGTAAAAAACTATAAAGTTGGAAGCTGCTGAGAAACATTTAACTGATACAACACCACTTCTAATCCATAATTTCTACTGTCAGATTTCAAGTAGAATACTTTACTAAAATCAGGATGCTAAATGACCTTTTCTAATAATTTAGCCATGCTTTTATTGAATTCCCATGTACTCCTATCATTCCACTTTCATTTCTCTATTTTTTAAGAAACATTGACAATAATACTGTATCATAGGAAATATTCTGAAACAATTTATGATAGTAGTTATATAATCAAGAAATGACTTTAACCATTGGGATTTGTTTTAAAAACAGGAAAGTTCTGTATGGCTGCTATCTTTTCTGGATGGCATTTGATCCCCTGGTTTTTATGAAATGGATTAGAAAAGTTATTTCTGATGCAGCAACTATGCATTTTGTGCACTTTATTTTAATATTATTTACAGGACATTCTTTGAAAAATAATTTTAAATCTTCCAAATGCTCATAAATACTCTCAGTAGTTATTACAATATTATCCACTTAATTAATTTATGATTTTTTTATTTAATTGACTGAAGAAAATCATATTCAAACATCTGATTAGGCCAATTATGCTGTTGACAAAACCAAGTGGCATTTTTTTTCAAAAACATAAGTTTGGCTTTCATATTGGAAAACAGTGTATTTTTGATCATTGCCATGCAGTGGAATTTGCCATCAAATGGCTGTCAAATCAAATGTAATAAAAATGACCTTGTTCTTGAACCTAATTAAATAATCATGAACAGGAGATGGGATATCACAATCTGGACTACTCTGTTGATTTAACATATCAAAATCTAAGCAAACTCTGACTAACCATTTTTTCCTGTCTCTGTTTTATGGATGGACATAGGCTAATGAGATCTTTTTGGCAATATGCTACTTAGTCATTTGATTTATTTACTGTTATATCTGTAATTGATACTGATAAGGGTTAGGGTACATTCACTGTTGGAAAGCTATCTCACTCTGTAATCTGGTCCGATGGACATATCTTTTTACCATGTCTGAGATCATTGAGAAAATGCCTTTGTACTGGAACATCAGTTGATACAATTGATCTTTCTGGCTAAAATTTAGACTATTACAATTTTCTAACTGAGATTTTATATTTAAATCAACTGAAGTTTCATTTGATAATTGACTTAAATTACAATTTATACTGTCACCAAAATTACAAATGCCATTTCTACAAGAAAAGTCCCATTCTTATAATCTATGCTACAGTAGTTCAGATTCATACAGTCTGATCCAATTATTGATTCATGAATTAGGCCAGGCATTATTAAAACACATGCTCTTGTTCTGACTCATTGATTTTGATTTTAAACCAGACCTGCTTATTAGAAAGCTTGGCCCCCTATCCATCCAACAATGTAATCTCAATGGGTTTAACAGACAAAAAGGGAACAAATTCATCAATACTATCTTCTCATATGTAGTGGAAGATAATACTGATACCTGAATTCCTAAGTCTAGCAATGTATCAATATCAATATCCTCAATGGACACTCTTATGATAGGGCAATTGTATAAAATAGAGTT
Organism: Epiperipatus broadwayi; assembly: GCA_028023455.1. Classification (NCBI taxonomy): domain Eukaryota; kingdom Metazoa; phylum Onychophora; class Udeonychophora; order Euonychophora; family Peripatidae; genus Epiperipatus; species Epiperipatus broadwayi. The sequence continues at coordinate 722,298 of JAQFVV010006556.1, read as the reverse complement.
ACAAATTGTATCATAGAGTTCCAAATAGTCTGTCAAGATCAATAGTATTTAATAAATATACTTTATTACACCCCAAGTTAGTACTGTGTACCTGCAGTAAGGAACTTTTCAATGAAGCTTTTTTAGTTTAATGCACTATTTTCAGTGACTCTTTTCCCACTCTTTTAAGGAGTATTATGAACTCCACTAGTTGAAGCTTTGCAGAAATTATTACCTGCTTGTCTACTTATAACATTAATATGATTTCCATTATGTTTATCATAAGGAGTGAGTATTCTGGTACTACACTACCTACTTCTATGAATTGCTCTAAAATTTGGGTTTTTTAATGATATAAAATTGATATTAGCTACTGAATAATGGTTTATATCTTTAAGAAGTTTATGTCTAGCATCTACATTAATTTTTGTTGCTTCTAAAGCATCAAGGACCACATCCAGCTCTTCAATAATGTACCTATTGACAGTGATTAAGACCTGCTCAATATACTAAGATAAATTGTGTCATATAATCTTCACAATTTTATGGTCTGACAAAAGAAAGGATGTCAGTGTTTTTAGCTTGATTGCCTTCCTGGGAAAAATTGGACATAACTACCACTATAATAGTAAATGCTATATTGTCTATATTCTTTTCAGAAGGTAGACATAATCAAATATTTAAAGTCTCCATATATGTGTGGGTGACCGAACAGAGACTGCAATCAATCTTTGACAGTGATATGAAGGTGATTGCTTAATATTAGCAACTTTTCATTTTCACTTAAAGAACACAAGACTAATAGCTCATCAAAACTTTGAAAAAGCTCAGAGGGGCTTTCTAAATGCCTTTCTGTGAATGACATTATTTCCATGAATTTAGGTATTTTTGAATTCCCTGTCATATTGTTATCGTTTCATGAACAATTTAATTCAGGACTATCACTTAATACTAACCTTATTATAGTTTTGTCATGGTAGACATTCACTGTATCATAATTGATTTTTAAATTATCTTTAATAGGAATTTCAGTTTTACTAATTATATTGTCTATTATGTTTTTTGCTCAACTTTAAACTCATTCATTTCCTCTAACAAGCCTAATAGTTTTTCATCAACTTGTTCTTGCCATTCTCGGCATTTGAAGGATAATTCTCTCATTTCTTTTTGGATCTTTTTGATGTCTTCTCCTAATTTAACATTAATCATTCCTTGACTTCAAGTTTAGTCTCATTGATTCTATCAATTCTATCCTAATATTCTCAAATTTTATTCCATTCCAACCTTGGAAGTTGGGTTTGCAATAATTTTTTTAATAAGTATCTGTCCTTCCTTTATACTCTTAAGTTTAATTTCTAACTTTGCCCCTAATTTATTTATGCACTGATTAGATTGTAATTCAATTTCCTGAAAATTTCCTTTCATAGAATTACTTTGTCTATAAGTTTACTGATGGCTATAACCATCTCACTTTCCAAAATTTTCCAACTTGTCTTCAGATTCTACAAATTGATCAATTGGTTTTGAATTTCCTCCAATTCTCTGTCTGAATCCTTTTTTGCCATTGTACAATTAAATTCCAGTAAATCAAATTTAAGATTAAAATCCTTAATAGTTTCATCTTGAGACTTTTCTCTTTTAATTTCCATATCTTTGAATCTACACTCATGTGAATATATTAATTCATTTAAATCTAATCTAGCCTTATCTTATGCATTAATTATTTTTTTTCTAAGCTTTTAAACTGACCCCCAAACTTCTCACTTAATTTTGGGGATTCTACTATCATTTTCTTTCATTTCAGCTTATTGCTGAACATGAAGAGTAGAAGAAGCCATACTTTGGGCCTCATCTAATACTTTAACCTTTTCCACTTCCTTCATTTTTAATATCAAATAAAATTTTAACAAGCTTCTTTAAAATAGTTTCTAATAATTATCACATTAATAAATTATCCAAACAATGCTACATCCATCAGAATATAATTCAACCACCATGCTAGAACATATCATTGTTTAAATTTTAATTTATATAGTTATTCTACACAGATATATTAATCTTTTTGACACACACCCCTCAAGAGAATAACACTATATCTTTATACCTTCAAATTTATAATTTAATAAATGATTATTAATATAATACAAAGAGTAATACAAATATTATCACATTACTAAATAACACTTTGCCATTATTATCAGAAAATCTATAAATAATTGAAGATCTATAAATAATTATTTTTTTAAAATTAACTATAATATTGTGGTAATACTAAATATTTAATGATTTATTAATGATATTTATCATGACAGAATACAGTTCACAGAATAATAAAAATAATTGAAAGATTAACCCTTGCATTAATACTCTCATAAGCATAGTAAATTTTCTTAAAATTTGATGCTTAGATCTCTATTATTAACTGTAATGTATAACTTGTTACTTTCTATTCAGCCATGAATCAAACTTAAAACTTTTTAATCTGATTTTTTTTAAAAAAGTAATTAAATGAAAAACAACTAATTAATTAAAAATTATTAGTTATTAATCATTATTTATTACTAGATTGTTTTCTGTTTTTTTTCTTTTTATATTAAACACCTGTGTATGTGTGTCTCTTTGCAGTGCCTGCAATGTAATATATCTCAACAAATCTCCTCCCAGTATTTTATCATATGTAGATTAGTCTCAGAATGTAATGTTTGAATTGACAATTACAACATAATTAATTTTATTTAATTATTAACTAAATTATTTATTTGACTCTGATAAAATTATTAACTTTTTTTAAAAAAATTACACATCTTTCAAAGACTCAAAATACATTCTCTATAAAAGGTTTTTTATGTAATTATTTAATGTACCCTTTTGATAAAATATAGCTTTTAATAAATCCTTTTTTAATTTTCTATGCATTAATGCATGCACACATATCTATACTTCCACATGTATACTAAATATAATCAGGATTTTAAAACAAATGAAGCAAAATTAGTTACTAACATTTATTCAAGTTGAAACTTCTTTAAATTGAAATTTATCCCTGTTAGTTAGGTTTAAATTTACTGCCAGTAAATTCTGACTACAAACACTCTTATATAAACTAAAAATTTTAAGGTATTATTTTATAACTATGTATTTTAAAAAAGTACACAGGAGCTAAACTCTTTATACAGTAGTGATATTTAGTGGATATTTTAAAAACTAACAAACAAATATTTTAACAAAATTAAATAACATTTTCGTACAGGTTGAAATAACTTTGTTCATTGCATTTACTTGAAACATAGCAAGTTTTAAATAAATTCTTCTTTAGATTCAAACCATCAATTTTAATCTTTGAAGCAAATATTAAATAATTGGAGTATATCTTTAGTAACTAAGACTTAAATAGGTCAGATAAATTATTTTAACAAATACTACTAAAACATTTTAAGAGTTTTATAGTTTAATAATAATAGAGAAATCTATTTATTATAATCTAAAAAAATTATACATTATAGAATATATATATATATATATATATATATATATATTTAGCCTACAGGGACAAATATACAGCTACAATGTATATATAGAGGAGAAATATCCAGGTACATCTGTGTAAAATTTATTAAAAATATGTATATAAACCAACATTTCAACTAGGGCACACTGGTCATTAACTGGGTACTAAATATTATAAAATAATTGTAGAGGCGCTGTGAACATTGATGTTTAAAAATAAAGATAAGGAAAAATAAGTTGGATCATTATTATCTTTTAAAAAGTTCTATTTTGCCCTTTGTATTGAGAGTATCTCACATGCTCAATAAACCAGTGTTGGGGTGTTAATCTATTTATTATATAATATTAACAGGTAGGAAAAGTTTATATGTATATAAAGGATCATATTTATAAGCGTAATTTTGTCAACACTGTTGGTAATTCAGAGAAAAATTAATATAATATACAGATGAAATTCCCAACAATGTTGTTCAAGGTTTGCTTATAAACATCAAAATTCCAAGAACAGTTCATTTAGATTACATTTAGTTTTTTTTTTGCCCTAAACATATTATTTATTTTACAACTCATGTTTCTTCAATGCACTTATTAGTTAAAATACGTTAAATACTTATTACTAATTATATTTTGCCTAGAGATTATTATATAATTTTTAGTCCAGCTATAAACTTCAAATATAATTAAAAATTAATATACCTATAATTAAATACAAATATGAGTAGTAGTCCTTTAATTTCATTCTTTTTTGCCTATCAGTGTCTAATGTTTTAGATATATTGCAAACATGTGCAAAAACATTTACATAAAACCATTTGAAAAAGGCAAATAATTTGAAAGATGCTTTCTGACTAAATCACATTATTAATTAGTCCAGATTACACTTTTTGCACATCTTCATCATTGTTCAGAGTCTATCTGTAGCAAATTAAATGCCACATTTTTAAACACTCTCATTTGACAATATGTGTCTTTAACTAAATACATAACATTTACCCAGATTTAAGCTATATCTATTATTAAATACAAACATAAGCAATTAGAAATAGTTGTTATTATATTTATCTAGAGATATTCTCAAGAGTGCTTTCAGAAATGTTGCACTTGTAAATTGAATTGTAATATTTTTCTATAGATAAATACTGAACTATGATGATCAAAATGAGTAAAATATGTGATTAAATCTAACAATGAAGGTTATTTTAATCAAAAGCAATCTTTCTTTCTTTAATAATTTAAATATGTGTCAAGATTGGAAGTTTTGTAATATAACCAGAGCAACACACATTAGAAGAAAAAAATTCCCACATTTAATATTTAACATGAAAATCTTTAATAAGTTTAAAGTTTATATATAACGTAAAAGCTACATAATAAAATCTAGCTTATTAAATAATCAATAATAATCTTTATTGCATTTATCTAATATCATTGTCATCTAATGATCACATTTGAGAAATGTAGTGCTTCTAAATTAAATTGTAATAATTTTCTATCAATAAATACTGAACTAATAAAAATAAAAACATGTAACAGATGTTTTCCTGAAAGTTTGTGATGATCGTGTTCTAGTTGTATTTTTATATTGGCCTATTTCCAGCATCTAATATGAGTATTGAATGACTTGAGAAAAATTTAACTTTATTTAAATATTTAAAATACATTCAACTGTTACTAATAGCACATTAAATAGGTAAGTATATGCACAATCTTCTGAGAGGTATTATTATCTTCTCTTCTTCAGGTGTTGCTGATCTGACCAGTAACAGTACTAGCATGGGATTTGAACCTGGATCCTTAGATTCTTGAGTATTTAATTTTAAAGTAAGGCTCTAACCAACTGAGCCATACTAATTCACACTACCTGTAGAATAGATTGTGAAAAAGTTGCATTTAAAAATAGAATTTGTAAATTCATTCATCAAAATAGTTTTTTGAGAAATTATTCATTTTAATGAGAATATAAAAGGTCTAGAAAGCTTTTTGATATTGGGATCTTGTTATAAACTGAATATAATCTTGCAAAGAAAGATTGAAAAACCAACCCCATTTAGAGGAAATATTTGGACCATAATTAAACTTATTTTGTCATCAAAGATTTGATTTAAAATAATTTGTAGAAATAATTCCCTTAAAAAGCTATTTGATACCACATAAAATTGTCATGCAGGTAGTCCAAGAAGAGGTGTTTCACCACCTGTATTTAATGGGTCAATATTGTAACATGTGTTCTGATAAAAAATAACTTTTGTAGAGATAATTAAGTACCATCATGACAAGTATCAATAGCACATTCAAATAAGTCATTTGCACCTTTCATTTGATTTCACACATTTCTTTGCTAAATATAGCATTCAAGTTATCTCATAAAATGTACAAAAGGCTACAAATGGATTAGACCTGACACTAATCAAAATATAGTTTTATCTCCTAAAACATCCCCAAACTACTATCTTCTTTGTGAATAATTATTCCTGAATCTTTTCAATCAACAGAAAAATTATTGTATTAAAATTCTATTTCTTATCTTAAAATAAATTTCTTTTTCCAAAAACTGTTGATTGTATGGAATTTTTCTTTGAATTATTTTTAGAATATGTATGCTGACATATGCTCTTTGAAAAAATTATATCTGTGCTAGAGATAATCTCTAGTTTCGAAAATGATTAGTAATAATCATTAGTGTATTTATCTGAAATGGATGGCGTCAAAGTTGTGAGTGGAGGAAGTTTGACAATGGTAAATGAAAATGTAACAATTTACTCTAGATAAATACTTTGCATATAATAAAGATATATTTGAGAGATAGTGACCTGAGCCAACTGATGAGTGCTGGAAAATGCATCTTGGGGGTCATTTGTTTTTATTGTATCTTTATTTATATGAAATTAAAAAGAATGGGGAAGTATGGAGGTGTTTATTATTTCTATGCTCTTTGATATCAGATTTTCCATATTAAATTGCATCACGGCCTGGTTATTGCATTAAATGGAAAATATGATTTGAAAATAGTCTGGAAAATAAACAGCTTTATCTTACTGTTATTAATTAGTTTACATATTATTTCTTTAGAGTAAAAGCCATATCTTCTTAATTTTTATGTCTATTTATGAAATTTATAGCATAAGTACTCATGATTTTCGTTGTCATTATGTTTTATACCAAATCAAATAAAAACTCAAGGAAACATTAATTGACACATAAAAAACAAACAAACATTAATTTCTTTAGAACATGAAAAGAAAAGTAGCCATTCCTTTGAACCTCAAAAACTAAAATAGTTTTTATTGACTGCGAATATATAAAGAGAATAATCATTAGGCATAGTTTATTACTAATACAGCGCTATAAATAGGTAAGGACAAAGAAAAATATATATAACAGAGTATAAAATAGTAGATGATTTTTGTCACAAATATGATGCAGACAACAGATATGTATTTGGTTAATTATTAAAGATTGGAAATGTGTTTATTATAATTTTAAGCGAATGAAAATATTACATTTTGTCATTTTCTTTTAAAAGATTATTTTCTTTTTAAAAGATTATTATATTTGTTGTTGTTGTGTTTAAAAAAAAAAAGCTTTATAAATACTTGAGTAAATGATGAGAATATCAACTTTACTAAAACATCTTTATTTTTCTTGCTTTATATATGTCATATAAAATGTTAAAGATTATTTATACAAATATCATCACATAAATTTCATTTTGGTAATGATTTTCCAGACATCGACTTTTCTGAATAAGGATTTATATATATTATGATTTAATCAGTTTTCATATTTGCAGTAAATATATAAAAATAATTGCCAATGATAATAAATTATCTAAATAATACAAATAAAAAGGAAAGAAAAAAACAATTTTTCCCTTCACTATTCAATCACATTGACAATACTTCTTTAAACTTTCTATTCAACTGAGATTTTGATAAAATTTAAAACATTCGCTTTTATAACACAAAACTTCGATCACTTTTATTTAAAAAAAAAAAAAAAGAAACAAAAAAATCGAAGAACTTTCTAAGATTTTTAAAAGAATTGCTAAAACAATTTCTAAATGTTACACTTTAGTTGATGAAAAATGACACTGTTTATATTAGAAATACTTCCGCCACATATATTAACAATTATATATATATGCAAAACAATCAAAGTTGAATTTTTTTTTTTTTTTCAAAAGAACTGTTAAATTTATAAATATTTATTTAATGGTAACTCATAATGCAGATATCACATTTCCGTTTGTCATGCCATAATTTGATAATTCTGGGTAAGTTAAATACTTTTCAAGAAGCTTAACATATCCACAGATAATGCAACTTACCAATGAACATGGGTGTGTAATTGGATATCTAACAATCTTTAGCCAGGGCGTAAAATAACCATGACCATCCAATCAAGCCATCATTATTTAGCATTGTGCAAGCCTATTCCTTTCCCTATTCATTTTTGAAAAACTGTTAGGGAAGTCTCAGGTTATATTGGTCTAAGGGTGTTTAACATAGAATATTTGTAACGGTTCATTTATAAATGTATTCTAATATCAAAATTTCAGAGTTACATTGTAAATTTTTCCAGCTGTAATTAAGAGGCCAATAAAATAGGGACATTATTCCCTAGGATTTTCAACATCTCTAGCATGTTGAAAATTTTAGTGTTTCTCATTCTGGTTTTAAGCTTTACATAGAATGTGAAATATACCTAATGATGAAAGACTAACTAGTTCTTCAATTGGTGGGTTAACTGATAATAAAAGTCGTAAACCTATTTGACATAAAATTTAAACCTATCATTGGCAAAGCAGAGTGATAAACTAAAAATAGTAGTAAAATCATTAATAGCAAGTAATATAATTAACTAAAAATTTAATTTTTAATAATAATTAAGAAAAGAAACATTGCAATATATATATGAGTCTGTGGTTTTCTATGTACATTAGGACTTTACCTAACCAGAGTATCTTAATTAATTAATAAAACTTGATCCTTGATGATTGGTTTCCAGTACCTACTATCTTATAATAAGTTTTAGCATGCAAGGATTAAAGCTACTACGATTTTTTTATTCATTCTGAGATGCATTTATAAATATGTTTAAATTGTACAATTTTATTTAGTAAATTTAATATTTAATAATCTTAATATTGTCTTACAGCAAAATATTGTTTTTCAATAAGTTTATTATTTGTAAGGAAAATTTGATTTAATTTTTTTTTTTAAAGTTAAAGTCATTTAGAAAAAATGGAAAAAATACAAGCTTTTAATTATTCAGAAGGGATAATTAGTTATACATGTGCAAATCATAAGTGCTACATGCCAGGACATTTTTTATTAACAAAAGTGTTTTTTTAATTATGTATATATATATATATATGTATATAATGGTAATTTATACTTAATAAATGTAAATTTGATAATAACCAAGTAAATTTAATTAATGTTGGAAATATCTTCGAACTGCCATGTTCAATGACAATTTTTAATAAGAAAATGTTCATTTCATGTTGTATTTTGGATCTTTTTTAATTACTATAATTTTATATTTATCCATTATAAAAGTATTATTTATCTTCACATATATAAAATATATATGTTTATTGTAAAGTTTTTAAAATGAGAGAAATATCTCTACAAAATTAATATCAGACATTTCAAAATCAATTTTTATTAATATATATAACAAAATAAATGTTCGCTAATATTAATAATACAATAATGAAACTTAAATATATTCCAAACAATGGTAAACAATTTATAATATAATATAAATAAAAAACTCATAAAGAAATATTTTCGATTATATTCATTATCAACTCAACTTTCAAAATGGAATCATCTATTACCAACCGGAAACACATGTCGATTTAAATATCCCACAATTAATTAATCCTAACATTTGCTGACTATCTGTTTCTTATCGTATTTTTATACCTATTAATAAAAACTGCCTCTTTAATTTTTCTTTTTCCATTCTCTCTCTCTTGGCCTAAAATTTTTATTTTGTTTATATCAAAATCAAATTTAAAATTACAATTCTTATCATGATCATAAAAAACAGATTCAGTATATAACTTGATTTCATTATTATTATCATTACATATCTGTATATTTTTATTAGTAGGTATAAAAATACGATAATAAACAGACAGTTAGCAAATGTTAGGATTAATGAATTGTGGGATATTTAAATCGACATGTGTTTCCGGTTGGTAATAGATGATTCCATTTTGAAAGTTGAGCTGATAATGATTATGAATATAATCAAAAATATTTCTTTATAAGTTTTTATTTATATTATATTATAAATTGTTTACCATTGTTTGGAATATATTTAAGTTTCATTATATATATATATTACTATTTGGCTGCTATTGATCTGTACAACTCCATATAATAAGATCTAAAACGCAGTTAGAAATGGCCATGTTTTTTACTGAAAAAACATTGTTGAACTATACAGCTAAAGAAGAATTCAAGTATTAATTAAGCAAATTTGTAATAACCATGTGACATTACATTTATTTTTTTTAAAATATTATTTATTATATATATGGTATGAATATTTATTATAAAGTATTAAAATGAGTGAAACTTCTTCACTGTGTAAAATATGTATCAGTCCTTTCAAAAGCAATTTACATTAAAATATATACAGTCATTTAATATTATCTATTGCTGTTGTTTTTCTAGATAACTCAATATAAAAAGTGTAGAATGCAACTGGAAATAATCATTTGCTACTGTAAAAAAGTATTAAATATGACAGCTAGAGGGCAGGCCAAATATTAATTAAATAGACTTAAGATTATCTAATACCTTTACATTTTTATATACATATATATGTGTGAAATATTTTTAAGATTGTGAAAATATCTGTTCCATTTTTATTTTAGATAAATAAGTCAGACGGTATAGCCAATGACCACTAAAAATAATAAATGGTGAGTGCTTATAAAATAGAAAACATGTTTACCATTTATTATTTTCCAACATGTATATATTTACTTCAGCATTTTATGCAAGAGATTGCATTTAAAAGAGGTTCCTGTTTAGATTCAAAAAAATATTTAGCTTTCAGTTGTCACTATCTATATCAACTATCTGACTGATTTTTTAAAAAATAAAACTAGAGCAGATATTTCCATGTTTTTAAAAATATTTCAACTGTAAGAACTATTAAAAATTATTTATAAATACAAAGAGAGAGAAAAAGAGATTGACTAATAAAAAACTTATACTAAAAGTAAGTTAGATGTAATAAAAGTATTTAATATATATTAGTGAAAAAAGTCTATTGACTTGGGTTCCATTTCATAATTTTTAGGCATATGACATTTTCACAGTATTATACTGTCAAAAATAAAATGTAGCAGTATGTTTAATTTTACTTCTGGTGTTAGAATTCAGTTGGTCACAATTAAATTTTGAAAGTTTATTAAAAAAATAAGTTTGATTTTTTATATAGAAGTATTTGAACTTAGGATTTTCAGTCTATATCCATTCACCACTCCATCTGAAACAATTGATACACATGACCACACACAGTAGTCATTAGTATATGTTGTTTGAGATGGAGTGGAGGTTTAATACATACTGAAACCCTAAGTTCAAATTTCTCTATTTGTTATAGTAAACATTCAGTATACTGAATGAATAGGTTAATTTAATATTTCATATAAAATACTACTTTGGATTTCTCTTATTACTCTTTTTTTTTTTTTTGATTTTTAATACATAATTTTTGATTTTTTTTAATAATCTATAAAAACTGTAAGGGTACCCAAAAATGTTATCATAATGAAAAAACACTGCTATAATTAAAATACATTGGGATAATTGCTCTAAATCGATCAATCAAAATGAACTACCAAAAAGTAACGAGAAAATGTAAGGTTTAGAGAGCTGGTTTGCTCAAATTCTTTGGAACCTAGTCAAGAATTTTACATATCATAGCAAATTGCTGCATGAAATTGATACTTATTAAATTATAAAGTAATTTCAATGATAAATGGTCAAAATAAGAGTCATAGATCACATGACCCTATTCTCTTAAGCTTGTAAGTTATAAACAATGAGGATTGCCAATTCCTCAACAAGCTTTCTGTTAAATGCTTAGCCAGAGAAAGCATTTAAAATATCTCTGTCAGGAATGTCTCCCCCCAAACCCCTGACCATGGTTTCATGCTTTGGCACTCCTCAGAGAGGTGACAGGGTAGGCTCAGACACTATCTCTGTCAGGTATGCCCCCCAAACCCCTGATCATGGTTTCATGCTTAGGCACTCCTCAGAGAGGTGCCAGGGTAGGTTCAGACACTAGATCTAGTATCTGAACCTACCCTTGTACCTCTCTGAAGAGTTCCAAAGCATGAAACCATGGTCAGGGGTTTGGGGGGGGGATTTTTGACAGAGATATTTTAAATGTTTTCTCTGGCTAAGCATTTAACACAAAGCTTGTTGAGGAATTGGCAATCCTCATTGTTTTTAATTTCAATGATGCTTTAGTGAAATACAGTATCATAACTGAAAATTTTTAATCTTTTATATAAATATTTTTTTAAAAAATATCTTTAAATATTTATAATATATATAGTGATACATTCTAATATATATAGTCTTAATCTTCAGGTGATTTTATGCAGTGGTAGACTGGAAGACTCTGGAGTGCATGGTCTATGGATCACATACCACATTTGATGCTTGAACATTTTATGAACTCCTGAATAATAAGCCATTCAATTACTATAGGCATTCTGAATTCCCAGCATGCTTTGCTGCAGTGGTAGTTTGGAAGATTCTGCAGTTCAAAGTCCATGGATCACAGATTTAGCCCTGTCATTTCCATTGTTCAAATATCTTATGAACTCTTTAATAATGAACTATTTAACTGCTAATATATAATAAATATACAAACTAACTAAAAGAAAAATAAAAACACACAATTACTTTTCTATAAAGCTGCTTTTGTAACTAACTTTTGGCAACTTTGTGACTGTAGTAATGGACCAGCCCTTCAAACAGAGGAGCATAATACCATTGATAGATTAACCATAAATGGTACCTATGGTCAGATCAAGGCTATACAAAGCACAAACTACAATCACATTTTTAGGCCATAACATTCCTCAACTGCTAGATCAGAACCCTTCATCCAGAGTACTTTATTTGTTTTGAGTATACAACTCAGGTGTCATCTGACTATATAAATAATATATGGTTGATATATTTGGATAGCAGTCAACAAATCTAGCACTTGAAATACCTAGCTCATGCTCTCTGTATTAGGAGTCCAGCACATTAACTTAACACTGAAGTGGTAAATCTGTAGTACATATTTAACTTCACCGCCTGATGACATTACATACCTTTCAAGTAGGGTTTGAACCTGTTTATATGTTTATTTGGTCATCCAGGAATGTTAAGCACACACATATACACATATCACTTCCACCCTGTTTATTTAAGAAAAGATTATGTGTAACCAGTTGAATTATTATTTTAGCTTAAGTATATTTTATTTTCAAGCTTGTAAATTCCCTTCACTTAGATAATTGTGTATGTGCATATATGTATTACAGATATAAAAATAAATACAATTAATGTAGAACTAAAGAAATGCCAGAAAATTCTAAAAAGTATTATTACAATTTAAAAATGTCATTCTCATTTCAAGTCAAACCAAAAATCATATTTTAAAGTTATTTGCAATTTTAAAAATACATTTAAATAATGCTTTCTGGAATGTATTGTTTACATCTTCCAATATTGCTAAATTTCAAGTATAGGAGGAGCAGAAGTTCTAGGAATGCACAAAAGGAGTTCAAATCACTCTTCTCTCTGGTATTTGTGTAGAGAATGGAAATAAAATGGACTGTGAGTAAAAAGAATTTGCCTCCCTGATCTTAAATCGCCTTTGTTCTGTCTCCCTGCCATGCCATCGCTACTTGAGAACTGTTATGTTTAATTGTAAAGAATATTGGAAGATGCCTACCATTATTTTATTAATGTTGTACCTTGCTAAACTTCGTATATATGTTATTATAAGTGGCCACCATAATTTCTAAAGGTAATCCATTTTGCCGAAAAATGAACTCTTAATTTTCCTCATTTCATTTCTTTCCTAAATCTTAATTGTAATCAGAATGTAATCTTTATTTATTTTATAACTGATTATAAACTTAATTATCGTTAAATTTGTGATTTTCTCTCTTAAGTTTTAAATTTGTTCTTTGAAACGCTAAGCACAGAATTATGTACTGTAAATTTATTATTAGTTTTTTTTAAGTTTCACACTCTAATTATTTTGTTTCATGCGGCAAAACTTATTTTAAATATATATCTTATTAAATTAGTTTTAGTGTGCTAATGTTTTAATCTAGCAAACTTATATTATTTCAATCATCATTCTGATATTTTGGAATATTTAAATAGTTTAAACGTAAAATTTCTTACTGAACGCTGTTCGCTCGGTTAAATATTTTGAAATTATGGTTAATGGCGGATTGTTTAAAAATCATATCACTATCGATATTTAAATGCAATTTATGTTCTTTTAATAAATTTGATTATTAATATATTTTAATAACTATTTATTACTTATACGCCATTAAGAGTTAAATTAATTATAATATATTGTCATTTAGAAATACTTTGGCTTATTAAATAGGAAAAATAATATTTTTCCCTCTTTTATATTCGACATCCTAAATTTATTACCGTTATACGTACGATGCTGAGTGGGTTATAATTTTATCATGGCATTACGCATGATATTATTGCTTTATTTAAGCTTAAATTATTTCATTAGTCATTTAAGACTTAAGCCATATTTGCGTTGCTTATTTACGATAGCATTTTAAAGAATTATATTTTGCTTTATCATATTTACTCATCAGAAATCCGGATTTTCTTCACGTAACTCGTATAGGAATGAGGTTTGGTATAACCGATCTCAGGATAAACATTAGAGTATTAAGGCTCTGCATGTGACATGTTGGAGAGCATGCCATGGAATCCTTACCACTCATATTTTCGAATATTGCCTTGTGATAAATACAAGCAGAATCATATATGTGATAAAGCCTTCCAGTCCAAAGATGGACATCTTCTCCATTTTAAACGCTGTCATTATAGTTAGCACTGTGAGTTCTTTTATATGTAGTTCTCATTTTATCTATAAGACATGGCACAGTGATGTTTGTAAACCACTCATTTAATAATTAGTCGAATATTTTAGGATTGTCACAGTAAAACTTATTAGGCTAACCCATTCCTCATTTGTACAGGCCCAGATATGCTCTTAAACGATAAATTATTAACTATCATATCAAGAGTAAACCTCTCTTTAGAGATGAATTGGTAAATGTACTTATCATTACTTAAAGTAATGATCACCACATTGATAACATTAATTTATTATTATACTATAACTCATTAGCATACTAAATCAGTTGCTTATATGCAAAATGATAACCGCATTAAATCTGTGCTATGTTTTCTAATGTAAATTAAATTGTTTATATTTATTAAATTATTATGTTTTAATAATTACTCATGCATTGTGTCTTACTGACTCTCACTCATTGAATTCCATTAAATATTTATAATAATGTTAGTAATATTTAGAAGTTATAACTGATTACTTCAAATAGATATTTATCTCTGGATTATTCTGTTCTTGCTCATTCTGGATGGATACTATTTTATAATTCATGTTTCTTTTGCAATGCTAGCTGTGTGCAATTCATTTAAAATTTATAAATTGTCCCTTCACATAAGATTTTGATTGAGCCAAGATTTGATATTATTTATTTACATTAATTACCCTATAAATCTCATGTTTCTCTGCTGTGTCTCTGGGACCAGAATGAATAAAATTTCATGTTATCATCAGAAGTGTTGTTTATAATGTTATAGTTTTAGAGAAGAGCAAATAGGGCAGAATTCATGATTGCTCCTGACCTGGGTATCTCGGGCATGAGTGGATTTAGGGTACTTTTGCTTAGATTCTAAACCTTGTTAAATGAACATACAATTCTGACCAGTATAACACATAGATAAACATTTATCTCTTTAAATAAATGGTGATTTATTGAGAAGAGAGAGATAATAGACCAAACAATAATTAAGAAAATATCATTTATTTATGCACAAATATATCTAATATAACATAAAAATATAATATTTTACAAATAGAAATATAAATGATTAGTTCCGGCTAAAATTATAATAGTTTCTTCATTAAAGTTCATTTCATTTAAAATAAAGTGTCTAGACCACTATTTAAAAGTATATTTACACAAGTTTTTATTTGTGTATATTTTTCCATTGATTTTGATTGTAATTGTTTGGCTTCTTGGTTCTCCATCAATGATTTCATGGCTTTCCTTCCAGATTTCTGTCAAACAATAAGAGAAAGTATGTCACAGTGTCTATTTACAATCTAGAAATTTGTTCTGGGCATTGGTTCTAGGCAAGGCCTGATTTTTTTGCTGATGACTAGGAACACAAAGCCTAGTTGAACACTTCTAAAGTTGTCTAGAAATGCATGTTTCTATTTTTTTTTGGCTTCTGCAATTATATTTTCCACAGCAGTAATGATGGGTTCTATGCTATTCTTGAATTTTTGAGTCTCTAGATAAAGAAGTGCAGAAAAAACAGAATGAATCAATCATAAAATAAAGATCAGACTAAAACTGAACTGAATATAAACTGAACTTTAACTGAATTTAAACTAGACTGAATAATAATGGATGATTGCAATTTTTTTATGCCTTTTTTCTCTCAGTTTTATTTTCTTATCATAGTTTTTTTTAAATTTTGATCAGAACTTAAATCTGTTTTTATTACTTTTTACATTGCACATTAGCCAATCTTTTTCTTAGATTAATCTACTATTGCTCTTATGAAATAGTTTACATAGTTTTTAATTATTATAATTATTGGTTTTGATTTTATTATCAATCAGAAATCTTACTAGCATTCCAAATTAATTGACTAATCTCTTTATTTTCAATTTCTACTAAGATTTATTTTTACACTTTTATTTTTAACATTCTAGCTCTTTTAATTTCTTTAAAAAGGGAACAGTTTATAGATCTCTTTTTTTTTCTAACTCTTTTCCCCATTCCATTCTCAGTGCAAAACTTTATCTCTTTTTTAAAAAAAATATATATGCAATCTTCTTTTTTAATTTTAGAACTACATTTTAAAACCACTTCTTAATTAATTATAAAATTTTGATTATTCTTGTTTATTTGATTTTTTTAAAAAATAAATTTGATCATATATTTTTTAAAATTATGAAACATGTTACACAGATATATGTAGGGTTTTATATCATATATATATATATATATATATATATATATATATAATTATATATATATATATATATATATATATATATATATATATATAATTATTCAAAACAATACAATAATTAATACAGTAACAATATTTTAAACAAATATATACCAATTTAATAGAAGTACTTTCAACTATCTATGTAGTCGTTGTCAACTAGACTCAAATTGTATTAGAAAAAACCGTTACAAATGTAAACAAAAGCAATACGTCATACATCAATTTTCCCACAATTCATTAATTTTTATATTGGCTGTCTGTCTATTTATCAACTGTTGCTTTTCACTTTTTATTAACATAGCTTCTTTAATTTTGCGTTTATTATTATTTCTTTCAATACACAGAATTTTAACTTTATTAAAATCAAAATCAAAACCATAATTACATGTTACATTATGATCAAAAAATACTGATGGTGATACATCATCATTTCTAACATTCTCTTGTCTTGATTTTTGCACTCGTTTATATAATAACAAATGCTCCCTTGATCTTTTCTCCAATGTACATCGAGATTCCCCAATATATGCCTTTCCACAAAAACATAGCCATTTATATATTGCACAACTTTGATTTAAAATACCACACCTATTTTTTGAATTATTTATTAATCTATTTAAATTAGGAGTAGTATAAAATGCAACTCGACATATATTTTTATATATCTGTTTTATAAATTTAACCTGTTCATTACAAATAAATGGTATTGATATCCAAGTATATTTTATTTTATCAATATCTATAGCATCTAAAATATTTCTATTATTATTAAACTTAGTAACAATATTATAAATTAATTTATGATCATATCCAACATTTAACAAATCCATAATAAATACATTTATGTTACCTATTTTATCAGAATTATATTTACATAATTTATTATTCCTAAATTATGTAAATATAATTCTGATAAAATAGGTAACATAAATGTATTTATTATGGATTTGTTAAATGTTGGATATGATCATAAATTAATTTATAATATTGTTACTAAGTTTAATAATAATAGAAATATTTTAGATGCTATAGATATTGATAAAATAAAATATACTTGGATATCAATACCATTTATTTGTAATGAACAGGTTAAATTTATAAAACAGATATATAAAAATATATGTCGAGTTGCATTTTATACTACTCCTAATTTAAATAGATTAATAAATAATTCAAAAAATAGGTGTGGTATTTTAAATCAAAGTTGTGCAATATATAAATGGCTATGTTTTTGTGGAAAGGCATATATTGGGGAATCTCGATGTACATTGGAGAAAAGATCAAGGGAGCATTTGTTATTATATAAACGAGTGCAAAAATCAAGACAAGAGAATGTTAGAAATGATGATGTATCACCATCAGTATTTTTTGATCATAATGTAACATGTAATTATGGTTTTGATTTTGATTTTAATAAAGTTAAAATTCTGTGTATTGAAAGAAATAATAATAAACGCAAAATTAAAGAAGCTATGTTAATAAAAAGTGAAAAGCAACAGTTGATAAATAGACAGACAGCCAATATAAAAATTAATGAATTGTGGGAAAATTGATGTATGACGTATTGCTTTTGTTTACATTTGTAACGGTTTTTTCTAATACAATTTGAGTCTAGTTGACAACGACTACATAGATAGTTGAAAGTACTTCTATTAAATTGGTATATATTTGTTTAAAATATTGTTACTGTATTAATTATTGTATTGTTTTGAATAATTATATATATTTTATTATAATTGGAATACAGACATTGATTAATAATTTACATATATATATATATATTGTGCCCTTATCTATAGGTCATAATAAGGTAGAATGGTCAATTGCTAAAAAAAAAATATTTAAATTTTAAAATACGTTTGTGTAATATATTGATAATTGTATGATCGATTAGATTTTATAATACAATTTAAGGCTGAAAAATACCTGGTATGTAAAAGTGTAATGGATTATTTTAAAAAAAAAAAACAGTTAAATAAAGCTTAATTATATCCTTGCTTATGGTTGTAAAAGCTGGCCATATAAAATAATACAGCTATAAACAGTTAAAAGTATATTAACAATTCAATTGTAATGTTTTAAAACTAATAAATTAAATAAATGCTATATGTAATATTATAATTATAATTAATATTCAAATTTAATCTAATATATTTTAAGATAAACTTTGGGATGGTGAGAATTATATTTAGTTCTACATTTTAAATTATTTTCCAAATTTTTATAAAATATATCAGTTTTGGTAATTTAGACCGAGACGTAAATTAAAAAAAAAATCATCTGATAAAGTTAGTAATCATGTGACTGTATATTATATACCTTCACACACATGCTTGTTAGAATATAATAATAAAGTTTGTGAAATATAAAACTAAATGTAATTGCTATCTATCGTTAAAGTAAAAGTTGAAATATTAAATGTTATTTTAATAATTATTTTAAAGTTTAAATGATTTTGATAAAACTATAATTGAGTTTAAAAATACTATTCTAAGTAATATTTTAAAACATGATGTCATAAATTCTTTATTTTAAAAAGTTTAATCTATTATAAAACTAAAAATGTGTAAATTTGTTCACGCTAAAAAAAAAAGTCATTAACCAATCAACGGAGGTAATTTAGCAGACGAAATATAGGAATTAGATGGAGTGGGAGAAGGAATGTGTAAGTAAAGGAAGGAGGAACATATTTTTTAGCTGTATAAGATCGTAAGCTAGAAAAGTGTTATAATTTAAAAAAATTTGTATTTATTTTAAAAGTTTTGTTTTAAAATATAATATTTTAAACTGCCTTTAAATAGAAGGCTAATTTAAAAGATTTCTTGCCAGGATTTTTATTCAAGTTTAGCCGAAACCTTACAGTAAAATGGAAATACTACAGAAAAAAATACCTAAAAGTATTGATAAAGTAAAAATAATTGTAAAGTGCCTTGAATACAGTTTATTTGTGATCAACCAGAAAATCATTAGAACTCAGATAAATATAATTTGGACATTATACAGAAAACTTAAAAGAAAAGTTATCTGCCGTCAGGAAAAACTATGACGCACAATTTTAAATGGCTACTCCGAAGTTTTTTTTTTATTCTTCTCTATGGAAAAATTAAGATGCGTATATCATAAAGAAAAAATTATGTAAAAGTTATAAGGGAGAAAGAATGTTTGTCTTTTTAAAGGAAACATTACAAAGTATATAGTACCAGAATTTTAAAAGAAGGAAAAAAGTTACAGAATAATAATATGAAAGAGCTATTGTGTTTTTATGAAAAAGGAACAGGAAAACTTTCTCTAAGAAGAATTAAAAATATTATAAAGTGTTTATTAGAGAAATGCTTAATAAAGATAAAGATTTGGAAAATATAAATCTAATTTACTTACTGAAATGAATCCATGGAAACAGAAAAGTTTTATTGAATATTTAAATCAAAGTACTGAGAAGATGCATCGTAAAAGTCACGTGGGAGAAAATATTAGCAAGAAATATTAGAAGAGAATATTTAGAAGTTTTCTTTACGGGATTAACTAATATCATAATTAATAATTGTATTAAATATTATAAAAAAACCAAGGATTATCATTCATGAATATTTATTGAACGAAGTAATATTTGTTTTTACCTTAAAATTGAACAAGCAGGGAGAGGAACATTAAGTAAATGGAAAAGAAATGATAAACAATTTTTTTTTTTGGCTTTAGTATGAACGGTTTTCAGGAAAATTTGATGAAGGAGTACAGTAAATATAGTTTGAATATTTTTTACTAATTTATTTTAAAATATAAAATGTTATATGAGATTAGGGAAAACATAAAACATAAATTTAGTAATATTAAAATTTAAATATAATAGCTTGATAAAATTATAGAAATAGTGTTTAAAATAAAGTGTATGGATGTGAATCTTATATCTACAAGGATCAAATGGATGGTGAAGCCTACGGAACGCGATCGAGGAGATAAAGGTCGTTTGGTAATTTTGATGGTTATTTATAATGCATAATGTATTTTTTTTTTAGATCATCTATTGACCTAAGAATGAAGTGTGAAAGTCTTAATTATATGTACACATTTTATGCAACATTTTAACATATAATGAGATAGGAATAATTCGGAATATGCATGCAACAATTTATTTAAAGTATATTAATAATATAATTTAACAGAACAATTGTGTGATTCTTTTGAACTTTCATGTGATAAAGTATTCAGATATTTAAATAGTTTGTATATGATTAAATATACGGAGGAAAGTAGTAAAAAGATTTTCTTATAGAACAGTGGAATAGTTTTAAAATATCAATGAATTTTATTATTGTTAGTAATGCAGATATGTATTTGTCGATGTACAGTATAGAAAAAATCTTGAGAAATAAGATCGGATAGTGACTTGGAAGTACTAGTGGAGAGGAAACCAAGATGATGTGTTTTTTTTAAGAAATAGGAAAATATAAGGGATTTGGATCATATTTAGTTTTGTGTGATTTAGTATAGTTAACTGAGTCCTATGACTGAACACATATGGTTTGGACAGTGTTTTGCATATCTTTAAACTTTTGATGTTAGAATAAAGCTGAAGAAATAGCTTTAGCATCGTTCCTATGATAGAGGTTGGTAGACAGGTAAAGGTCACTCCTCTATAGTATCTTTTAATTCACTGTGCATGATTGTCAAGGTATATGACGAGTAATATTCTAGTTGTATTTTGATCCTATGCATCTATCTTCACTATCCTTATTTCATGAATCTGCATCGGTCAGAAAGATATTTTCAAAGAAATAATGAATAAAATAGAACTGAAGCTATGTTATCGTTTATGTAAGAATAGTTTATTTGCTTGAATGTATAGAATTGTGTAACTTTAAAATTGAAAGTCCAAAATATCATAAAGAGAGAAAGAATCATATAATACATTGTAAAATTAATTCAGAAATTAATATAAGATTTTGAAAAAAAATCTAAACCAAGTATTTTAAAAGTGATAATAAAATTTGAATGTTTTTTTTTTTAAATATTAATGTTGGAGGGAATGAGTATTGCATATTTATCAAGAGAAAATTCAATAAGGTATAATAAACATATACTTGTGCATGGTATATTAATAGTTGTAATTATATCATCCAAAGTAAGGCTTGAATGAGAATATTAGGATTAATAAACATCGGATAATGAATAATAAAAACCTAATACCGAATGTAGAATAGTGTTTTGACTTTGTAAGATTCCATACAACCAATATGAAACTAAATTTTGTTATTTTGTAGAATTTTATTACGAATGTAAATTTTGTAAAAATGTAATTTTAATAATATTAGGGATGAAAAGTGTTTGTGATAATCATCTAAGAAATGCATTTTGTAATAAGCTAACCATAATAATAAATCAAGTAATAATACTATATTTTCTTAAGTGTTAAAAAAAAAAAAAAAAAAGATTTAACGAGGAAAAGTAAATAATATTTTGATTTCATTTTATAAACTAATAAACTAAGTTGAGATATGAAAGTAAGGGATATCCAATGTATATAGTGTAAAAATATTGTTAATTTATTTATGTTGTTAATAAACTTTGTTTTAAATTTGTTTTAAAGTTTTTGTGTCCGAGTTGAAATCACGATACATTTATAATTGAAACAGACATATAGATTTTGCACAAAAGGTAAACATAAAAGTGTTATAAGAATTTTGAGAATTTATTGGTATGTTAAAATTAAAAGATCATAATTTTATATTATTTATTGGTCATAAGTCGGTTGCCACAATATTACATTAAATTATATGCTAATGTTGCCACACGTATTCTGTTGTCAGATTATTAAAATACTACCACGTACGTATTTATTTATTTCATTTAGGAAGAAATAAGATTATATTATATTATTATTGTTATTATTATTTTTATTATTATTAGTTGCTGTGTAGTAGATTATGACATAAAATTCCCTTTTCATATTTTACTACCGTAATTTTAAATCAGTTAGAATACAATTTATGAACCTGAGATTTTATTTTATTTTACTTCATTTTATTTAATTGAGCTAGGTTCTTGTTATAAAGAATATTAAGATATGATTATTATTTTAATCGTAGTGAATAGAGCTCAGAAAGTCGTAAGAATACTATGAGTTAGTTATTTGGTATAGTAAAAAGAGGGGATAGTGTTCTTATGCCATTGAGGTAGTATCGTGTGGATAATGGCTCAATGTAGTCTATCTCGTTCCCTGTATTGTCACTCCATGTCTCATGAAAATAGTAAATATTTGTTAATTCATTTTAAAATTGAACCGTATTTGTATTTTAAAAATTAGAGCTAGTAATCATTTTAATTAATGCTGAATATTTCATTTATTTATTTGTTAACTGAGCTAGAACCCGTAATATTCGTAATAAACAGTATATTTTGGGGTGAGAATGTGCGGGGGGAGGTTAGAATATATATATATATATATATATATATATATATATATATATATCATTAGCATTACAATATATAACAGAAAAGCTAAGACTCAAGGGTTTACATTCATTGCCTTGGTTTACTTTATACTAGCTACATCAGTATAAAAATGATTATTAAATATCTATAACATATTAATACAACCAGGACCTTATGATTACACCTGATATTTTTGATTACTGAAATAAATAATACTATGCTCATTTAGTATGTCTAATGAATAGCAAAATGAAATCCCTGAATGCTGTAAACTAGTCAATGAAATTTTAGTTAGATACTAGAATGGTACATATAAGAAGTAAAGGCCTGTGAATCACATTCCAAATGCACAAAGTAAAAAAAATGATTTGGTCAAGTAAGTAGACCTGTTGTGTTTATCTGCCACTTGGATGAAATGGAAAAGCTTTATATACTTATTTTTTATTTTAAAAGAATCACTAAATTAATCTTTAAAATATCACTTAAAATAAATTAATGTAAATATGAAAATAAACCATGAATTGTTTCTGGTGTCAAGAGATATATCATATGGCAGTCATACTATTTTCAATTATGGGTATCTAATTAAAAATAGCTGGACATTCATTTACTGAGTAATATAGGATTGGAGATGAAGTAGTTTTTATAGAAATTTCTTTTGGGGATGGGGAAAATCGTTGGCCATTGAAAAAACTTTTCAAAATTCAATAAAATACAAAGCCCAGGTCATGAACATGGCTAGGAACTATGCTACTACTATACTATTAGGCACACAAAAGCTTCTATTGTAAAATGCAATGATAGACATATTAACATAAAAGTGTTTTCGTGAAAGTTTGTGATGTTGGTGTTTTAGATGCATTTATATGTTGGACTCTTATGAATATAGAATGTCTTTAGAAAAACTTAACTTTATTTAAATATTCCAAATATATTTACCTGTTAGTACTAATACACAGATTAGTATGTGCACAATGTTTTGAGAAGTATTATCACCCCCGCTTCAATACCTGTCAAAATGTTGCATATATACTAACCTTATGACAGGTAAAACTCACTATATATATTGCCACACACAGCAAGCTAGAGTAATCAATGGATGCCAGAAGGCTTGTGCATAAAATCCCCATCTAGTGCCTACTCATCCATTATTCCCAGACTAGTTTCTGGTTTATGGCCTTCGTCAGTGAGGAACCTTGAATCTGAAAGCACTGCATCTAGATCTTAGGATCTAATGCAACCCTCCAGCAACCACCTTTTATCTCCATTTAACTACAAAACTATGAGTCTTAAACTGAAAACACCTTAATGTTTTCAATCCAAGCCCATTAGCTTATATAGTCATAAGGATCTGAACCCAGTTCAATACCCATACATTTTGGTGTCTTTGGTTCTTCAATAACCATAGCCACCATCTTATTAGGCAGGATTGGTTTTAAGCCAATAAACATCACATGACCATCTCTTATGCTTGTGTATAACTGTTGTTAAAACAGGCAAAACTCACTATATATATATATATCGCCACACACATCTAGATGAAGTGCTCTCAGATTTAAAGCTCCTCACTGATGAAGGTCATAAGTCAGAAACTAGTCTGGGGATATTGGATGAGTAGACACTAGATGGGGATTTTATGCACAAGCCTTTTGGCATCGTTGGTTACTCTAGCTTGTTGTGTGTGGCAATATAATACCCAAGCATAAGAGGAGATGGTCATGTAATGTTTTTTGGCATATACTAACCTGTGTGATATTACTAAAAGTTTAATGTATTTGGAATATTTAAATAAAGTTAAATTTTTCTAAAGACATTCAATACTCATATTAGATGACGGAAATAGTCCAACATATAAATAAATATATATATGATCAATAGATGGCGTTTATGTAAACAAATTTTACACTTGTTTCGGTGGTTTTGGTAAAACGCCATCTATTAATCATAAATAACAAGTGATAGCAAGTTACCTGAATAACTTGTTTTTGTTTTTCATATATATATATATATATTTATATGAAAGTTTGAGATGAAAGCATTTACATACCAAAAACTGTTTTAATCACAAGAGATCCTATAGTCAACTAATATAATAAACACTTTAAATTCTTCATTTTAAACATACTTATGTATCATTTTTACTTATTTTTAAAATTTTTTGTTTCAGTTATATTTTTCAATTGAAAACAAAAATTATTCATCAGATTATTATGATTTTAATATATTTTGCTAAACGCATGAGTTCAAAAAATGTAGACAATTTTAAAAATAAAATATCAGTTTTGCAAATAAAAAAATAATAGCTATAATTTTATAATATAAATAATTTCATATCAGGTTTTACTATTAAAAAATGTATTTAATGAAAAAGAATGTATTCTTAATAAAATTATTTCCCCTATAAATTTTATTAAAATCATATTTTAAATTGAAAATAATTTTAAAATATTAAAAAATTAATTTTCCAATGTAAAAGTTCAAGCATAAAAAGCAATAAAACAGATTTATCATCTTATTAACAATTTGTTGGAAATCACTGTTTTGCAAGAGATCTAATTGACAGCCAGGTTTAACTTTTATTGCATGTTAAAATGTTCAAATGCATAAAATTTGTAAGATAATTGGAGGGTGGACAAAGCAAAAAGATAAATTTTAAGAAATTATGAAATAAGAGTGAAGATTTTTATTTTTTATAATGATTTAATAATCACATAAAAAGTTCCACAAGGAAGATTCTGTGATATTTAAGTTTTATATAAGTAGGACTTGATGTGACATAATTTTAAATAATATTAAAAGTTTTTATGTTTCAATTTACATTAACATGAATTCGGATCCCAATTTATTTATTTAAATAGTATATGTATTTGCTACTATTTTTAATCATTATACAGAAATATGCAAAATGACAAAAGAAAATAAATACTCTAGTGGATTTATTAAATTCTTTTTTGCCATTGTATACATAAATAGTGTAGCCATTGACTATAATGTAATATGAGTTTGCTGTGTGTATTACCATAAGTAAATGGGATTTAAATTTCTCTTGTGAATCATATATATAACAATCATGAATAGTTATAAATTTATTGATGAGCCTCCAATAGTTTTTAAGAAGATCAAATTCAAATGATTATACTGATGAATCTGAAAAAAAATATTTAACTAAAAAAAAAGCCCATTTAATATATCATAATTATGTGATTGTTTAAAAGTTTTTTCAGTTAAAATTTAAAAGATCTTAATTTGCGACAAATCTCAGGTGATAAAAGTATGTTAATTATATTTATTTTAACTGGTGCTGTAATGGTCAGTTGCTACCAAATGCAGTTTGTAATGTAGTTATAAGAATGCTGTATGAAAAATGCTAACACTTTAATGTTTAACTACTGCTTTTTAAGAGCTATTTATATTTTGGTTGGATGAACCAGGTTGTTCCAGAACCTGGAAGATGACTGAGTCTGTGTTTTGCCCTGATCATTTAAAACAATGCCCTTATGTTTTGTGTTTTGGAGGGTATTTCATAAAATAAGAACAATATTATTTATCAAACCTCCAGAATATAAGTAAAATATTTCTTTGACAGGCTACTCATTTTTCCCACATTGACTTTATGCATATGCCTTTTCATCCAATTCTAGAAAACTCACACAAGAAGATATTATTATTGGTAAATACAGCTATTTTATTGAGTACACTTTATATACACATTTTAATAAATAAACTTTACATACTTTTTCATTACTGATTAATTATTCCATATATTATACTTTACATTCATATGTATATGACGTATGGGTTTTACCAAAGATTTAATTTTTTTTATCTCATTTTTCACAAACGTAATATTTGTTAGTAATTTTTAGTTTTAATTAAGCTTAACTTCTTTATTTATCTATCTCCATGTATCATTTTTTCTCTGAACACTTTTTATACAAGTCTTATTATTTGGTCTTATATTTTAATAAGTTTATTTATTGTTTGTATTCAATGTAACACTAACAATGTTGTGAGCACACAATACACATTTTTAGACTCAAAAGATTTATGTATACACTTGCAATTTCAGTACAATGTTTTGGAAATGAGTTTTCTTTCTATACTTCCCTTATTTTTTTAAAGACTGACTAATCTCATAATTCATGACTTTCTATTTTATCAATAACATCCACAAGAAATGATGATGCTTATGTTGATTACATTTCCTGTAATAGATGTCTAAGTATGAATTTGTAAAATCTGAAACAATTCACAGAGTTAATTCTTGATATTATTCAGAAGTACAAGCAATTATATAAAAGACAAATAATTATTAATTATCTGTATAAACCAACAAAGATTAACATAAATCTATTGGACCATTATTGTTAAAAGGAGGTTGTCATGACAACAGGTTGAGATTGTTGATTGGGATTGCTACTGTTGACTGATTTTAATGATTATATATATATAAAAATTTAGGAAATCAGTCAACCTTTAGACAATATCAATATCAATAACAATCTACAATCTTAATATGTTGCCACGGTAATTTTCTTTATACAATAATGATGAGAATCCACTTTTATATACGGTCAAATATGTTAATATAGACACTAGAAATTGCAAGTTGACTCCAAAATGTGAAATTATTTATTCAAATAAATTTAAATAAACCTTATTAAACAATTAAACATAATCTGTTTTAAAAGAATACTAACAAATAGACTATTATAACTTTCAAATTGCAATTATAACTTTTAAAAGTGCACTCATTTAGATAATATAAATCTTTAAATGATATTTTCTTTTTTTTTTATACGTGAGTGAAAGTTTTAGTAGAAATCTATATCAATATATACACATAAATAAAAAAACTTAAGTCTTCTCCTGTTACGTAAATCTTTTCACACTTTCTATTTTAGTTTTTGGTTAAATATATAAATCTTCATGTGACCTTAAAAAAGTATTTTATTATAATCATCTTGGAATTGTGCAATATTTTAAATACTATGGACATTTTTTATTTTTTATATGTCACAAAATAACACATAAAAGAAAATGCATACTATTTATAATTTTCTAGTTTTTTTTAGTAATTTTCTCAGGTGATAATAAGAGAACGATTAATCGTAGTTAAACGTTGGAATAACAATCACAATATCACTTTAGAGCTGAGGTAGAAAATCCAAGAAAGAAAAGGTTTAGAATGTTTTTTTTTTCAGAAATTTATTTAACAAATATAAAATATACAAAGGTTTGTTTATAAGTTTAGACTACATTAGATTACTTTTATCAGGCTTCACATGTGAACTTGGAAAACTTCAACAGCAGGTAAAGGGTTCCATTTAGGACTTCTTCTACATGCATTGCAGAGTTTTGCAATAGATAAAACTAATTGATGACTGGTGGAGTTGTGGGCTAATGTGACTGCTTATTGTTCTGTTGTTAGGATTTCAAACAGCCTCCATGTCTCAGAGTAGGCAGTAAATGTTAACAGGACTTCATCTCGTTTCTTGATCTTGTTTATGATTTTGATAAATAGTTGTAGTTGACTCAGATGAGACGCTTGAAAGGATAACTTACAACAAACCAGCCAGATTAAGAATGACAGGAATATAGAAAGTCTGATCCATGCAAATGTTTTACTGCTAATGCAGGATTTAATAGAGGTTATCATTTGATAGCTGATTTTAGATTTAGTATGTATAAGTTGTCTGATGCCCCATGACTTTCTCAAAGATTGATGTTTTCTGTGCTTCTCAATTACTTGAGTATAAATTGTTTACAAATAGCTACATCTTCTGCAGGAGATTCTTGAAAACTAACATAATAACTTTGTTACATACTCAAACCAACAACATACAGTTGTTTAACATACAAATCTTAAAATATCAAACAATCACCTATAATAACAAATTTAGATTTTTTTTTTTGCCTTCCAATACCATCATTCTTAAACTTAGTTAATAAATGAACTTTGTTTTGAAAGGAGAAAGAAAAAAATTTAATTAGAAACAATTTTGATAACAAAATTAACAATTTTTTTTTTTTAATCTCGCTTTTTTAAATCCCCTCTTTTTTTCTTTTTAATTTACAACAAATTTAAAAAAAAAAAAAATACCAATTTTATTTGATTAACAAAAAAAAATTTATTTTCTTTTTTCCTCCTTAAAAGAATGTTTTACAGCTGAATTTAATTTTTTGTTGTTTGTTTTTAAAAAAAAACTAATATTGAAAACTTTTAAACTTTTATTCACACATTCAAAATATGCAATTACAAGTCAGGATATATAGATAGATATATGGTGAATATCAATCCTAATGAAAGTTCTTTCTTTCTTTCTCTGTGACAAATTATTTACTATATATCTCTCTCTTTCTCTCTAATAGGTTTAAAAATGCTATTCATAAGTTCTGCGCATCACAAAGATTACATAGAAATATTCATTTAAATATATATATAATACAGTTTCAGTCCTGTATATATAATTAACAATAGTATAGATTCCCTAAAATTCATCATAAATTAATAATCTCATATAAAAATAAGTAGTTATAATGTTTAAAAAACATTTAAATATAAATATATTGTTTAATACTGAACTTAATATAAATTTAAAAGGATTTGAACTCAGACTTTCAAGCTCTCTACAGCTATCCACTTTATCATATACAACCAATATACATAACGACATACATGCCAAAAACATAAATAATCTCCAATATACATATTTTGTGCTAAACCAGCACTCATCAGTTGATCCAAATCAACACCCACACACACACACACATATATATATATATATATATAACCAGTTCTCAATTTATGTTAAGATAGCAATCTTCATACTTTAATTCGCAGGCTTTGATCTTGTCCACCCTCCAACTCTTCAGTCATCCATATTACTGAAAATCTGATGATGGAACACTCAAAGCCCTTGTTGATGCCAATATTGTTGCCATGCCCATGTTGGCTTTAAATGACTCTGACCCCTCATATATAGAATCTAATATGTCTATTTAAATGCACAGGAGAGGGATGGACAGAATACAGGTTAAATATGTTCAGTACAAAATACATATATTGGATATCATTTATGTTTTTTGCATGTATGTGGGCATGTGTATAGATCAGATAAAATGGGATGGATAGTTGTAGGAAGCCTGAATGTCTGAGTTCAAATCCCTTCAATATGTTAAAAAATGTAATTTTTCATTACATCTTTAAATTACACAACAAATTTTGAATAATTCATAAAAAAATGTACATTGAGAAAAAGTAATAAATAGTAAATCAACATTTTTTCAAGCATATTATTTTAAAAGGTCCACAAACTAGCATATAAATATGTATAAACTGCTCATTAATTTGCACAATATATTTGTTGTGTTTTTTTTTTTTGTAAGAGTAATTTTATATGCTTTATTGGTTACTATATCCATACTAAACTGATCTTGATATTAATATCCTATTGAATAATGATTTATTATTCTAACGTATGATGATTTGTTAAATTAAAAGTAAACTTATTTTTACAAAATGCATAAATTAATGTATATATATTGTACCCTCACCATTCTTTCAATCTATAATGGAAAAATAAAATTAGCTCAAATAAAATAATAATGCTCTGGCTAAAATACTTGTAATCTTAATATAATAAATAATAAAGATATCTTATGATAAATATCTACCATTCGACTAGCTCTAACTAATTAATGAATAATATATGGTTCGATTCATGACAATTAAATCAATAAAATACTAATAAAATTATGAGTCAATTTACTGAAGGTAAAACAGTAGGATTACATTAAGCCTATATCCCACAGGTTACAATCTCAATGGCATAAGAATACTACCCCCTTCCCCGTTTACTTCAAAGAATAGTATAAAATATAGCATTCTTAACACTCTAAAAATAATAAGTAATTTAGTATAATATTACTAAAATAAATTCTAATCTCTTTTACTAAAATATAATTATATTTATCTTAGGTTCTAGAAAACAAATCTAATTAACTTATAATCTCTTGTAGTCAAGTATAAAGGATTTTGTATCATTCCTAACCACACGTAGACAATAATAATAACAACAATAATAAATAATAATCCTACTCCTAATTGAATAACTATTAATCCTATCTACTATTTAACACTATGACAACTAACAATAATGATAATAATAATATTATTAATAATATAATTCTTTTATTTCTCATGTAGCATTTTAAAATATGAAATAATCTGAAAATATGTGGCAACAAGAATATTAAATTTTATACATTAAATTATGTGATAAATTATGAATATAATAATATTATTATAAAAAAATTACTTAAATATCATATTCTGAATAATTATCATTTATTAAAATGAATAATTTTATTTATATTGTGCAAACATATTATATACTTGTTTTGGAGTCTGCTGATCCTGTATTCGTGTGAATAAATCAACCAACACAACACAGATTTACAAAAACAAGTTTCAAAATTTATTCCACTTTGCATTAAACAAAACTATATACAATATTTACAAGGTTTTACTAAACAAAATCTAACAAAAAATGACTTAAACTAAAAAAAAGATTAAATTACATATTTCTATTACATAAAATCAGAAAATAAGTAAACCTTCACTCTGGCTTATACATTATTTATCATACAAGTTATAAAATAATACTTAAATGTCCCTTTCTGCTTGATGTGAAACATGTCATCAACTCCTGCCTTTCCTCGCACATGAACACTGTCTTCAACCTCCAAGAATCCATAGAAACAGAGGTATTTGCAACTATTAGACTATCAGTTGTTCTCATCTATGCACTCTGGTTGCTCCGATGTGCCATTATTTTTGACCAGAGTGTACACTCAGTGAATCAAAAGCTATTGGACCTAATTCACTCTCTCAAAACCAGATATTCCAAACTAGCCCTACCTCCACTCCTCACAGACATTTTGGCAATCCTCCAACTCTCATCCTCTCAGCCTTTGTCATAGGTCTCAATCATTTAAATGTTCATAAACCATGTGATGCTTGCTCAATGAAGACATGCATCCCGGACTGGCCTGGACTACACACCCTTTCCACTCCCCATTCTCTTTTCATGTGTATCTTTTCCTTCTTATCATGTTGCTCCTGAAATTTCAATTTACCATATAATCACTCTCTTGTAAACGTTTTTCTAACTGTATTTGTATCTACTTTTTTTTTGATGAATAAACTTTCATCACTGAGAAAAAAAAAGTTATAAAATAATATATCAATCTAAACATACACCTTATAGTTTAATAAAATCATTTGCTGCTTAAATGAATAAATAATATGGTTTTAGGAAATGTAAAGAAAAAAATAATATTCAGAATAATATTCATTAAAATATATTTTAAGATTCATTCAATAAATGAAATCTAAATTTAACAAAATAGTGTTGATGTTATAGTAGATAATTTTGCTTAGCACCAGTCTCAAAATTCATATTTCTTTTATATATATATATATATATATTGTGCCCTTGTCTGTAGATCATAGGTAGGGTAGAAAGGTCAATTATGAAAAAAATTTTAAAATTTTAAGTTATATTTAAGTGATATAAAAGTAATAATAGATTTGTAATACAATTTTAAGCTAAAATACCTAACAGATAACAGTATAATAAAGTATTTTAAAAAGTAAACAGTTAAATAAAGTTTTAATATCATTGCTTATGGTTGTGAAAGCTGGCCATACAAAATAACACAGCTATAGACAGTTAAAATTATAGTAATGATTAGAATATAATATTTTCAGAATTAATAGTTTAAATAAATGAAAGATAATATTATAATTAGTCAAAATTAATAGGGTATATTTTTATTAATAAACTTCGGGATGGTGAGAATTATATTTGGTCCTATAAGTTTCAATTTATTTTTCAAAATTTTAGAAAGTACATTAGTTTTGGTAATTTAAACCGAGACATAAATAAAAGATTATTTTGTAAAGTGAATAGACACGTGATCGTATATTACATGCTTTCACGCACACACACACTTGGTAAATAATAATAAAGTTTGTGAATTTAAAACTAGATATAATTGTCATCTATCATAAAAATTAAAGTTTAAAATATTATAGATTGTCTTAATAATTATTTTAAAGATCAAATAATAATTTTATCAAACTATGATTAAATTTAATAATATTAAGTTAAAGTAATATTCCAGACATTACGTCATAAATATTTATTTAAAAAGTACAATTTATCATCCAAAATAGAATGACTAATATTGTTCGCGCTAAAAACAAATATTGACCAATCAACGGATTTAAATTGGCAAGAAAAAAATCTAAGATAGACAGAAGGGGAGATGGAATGTGAAAGTTGAAGAGGAAGGTAACCTTTTGAATTGCTTGTAACATCGAAGCTGAAAAAAGTAATATAAATTTATAAATTAATAATTATTCTAAAGTTAGTCTTTAACAGATAATATAATTTGTATCCAGAAAGATGATTTGCTAATTTCTACGTGATCTTACCAGTGGATTTAATCAAATTTGACCATTCAGCCTACAATAAAATGGAAATACCAAGAATAATAATAATTGAAATAATTATTGAAAGAAAAATGAGTGAAAATTGTATAAGTTTTGATTATTTGTGCTCAACCAGAAATTAAACCTACAACTGGAAAAATACAAAGGAAAAGCGTGTGAAAATATAAGAAAGAAACTATTTGCTACGAGAGAATCTTATGACGAACATTTTTTTATAAGTATTTAAAACTAAGTCATATTTCTCTATGAAAAAATCATAATAAGCTTCAAGTATATAGAAAAGAATGAGGAAGAAAAGTATGTTATATTAAAGGAAAAACATTATTTAAAAATATAGTTTCTAAATTAAAAAATAGAAGAAAAGCCATAGTCCTGTATAAAGTGCTATATGAACTTACTAAGAGGAACCTAACATTTTTATCTCATCATAGAAAAAAGGAAAAGATATTGAATGGAAAGAATATTATTTTAAACAGATATAATTAATCACTAAAATGAGGAAAATGGATCCAGGGAAATAAAGAAAAATTTATTGAATTTTTAAAATAAAATTACAAGATGCATCGAGGAAAACCAAGCGCGCGGGGGAAAAAGCTAGCAGACTATGTAAAGGAGATCTCAAGAATAAGTGGAAAAAGATGAAGAAAATTAAGGATCATCGTCCAAGAAGAATTAATAAACAGAATTAAAAGTTTAAATTAGAACATTAAGTGACTGAAGAAAATAAAATATAATTTTTTATTTTAGCTTTGCAATGAACGATTTTCCAAGCGAGTCCAACAAAGCTGTATCGTAAATATAGTTTTAATTATTTTTTTTATTGTATTTAAAGTATAAAATTTGAATTAGCTTAGGGAAACATATAAACATAAATTTTATAATAATTATATTTAAATATACGAGCTAATGGAATGAGAGAAATATTAGTATAAATAAAAATGTGTGTATGGAAAATTTTAAATACCTACTAGAAGTCCTGGAATGGAGAAGTTTACAAATACGATCCAGAGGATAGAGATCGTTGGTAATTTTAATATTATTGGTAATATGTAATATATTTTTTTTATAGGTCATCTATTAATGAATGAAGTATGAAAGATGTTAAAAGTTATAAGTACACATTTATCCAACATCAAACATATATTTAAGAGAGTAGTAAAATTTTAAAATGTGCATGCAATAAATAATCTAAAAATGATTAATAATAAGTAGCATATTAATTATGTGATTCTTTTGAGTTTTATATTGAAAATATTCAAATAGTTTAGAACAGTAGAGATAGAAATATACGAGAAGTATAGTAAAGAATTTTCTTAAGAATAGCTGTATAGTTGAATAAAAATGAATTTTATTATTATTAGCAAGGTAGACAGAGAATTTGTCGATGTAATGAAGAGATGAATCTGAAGAAATCAATCAGATAGTGACTTGGGAGTACTGATGTCAAAGGAAACCAAGAGGATGTTTTATTAAACTATAAGGAATGAAATATGTGGATCATAATTATTTGTGTGACTTCAGTGTAGATAACTTCGCCCTATAACTGAGCACATATATTCTGGACAGTGTTTTTACATATCTTTGAAACTTTCTGATGTGATGAAGCTGAAGAAATAGCTTTAGCATCCTTCCAATACTAGAGGCAGATAGACAGATAAAAGTCACTCCTCTATGGCGTCCTTACGTTCACTCTTCCGATCTGTCAAAGTTTTATAAAGGATAATATCTTGTTTATTTTGATCCAACGCATCTATATCTTCGCTATCTTGATTTCATGAAAATACATCGTCAGGGAGATAATTTTATAGAAATGATACATAAGATAGAAAGTAAGTTAGATAGTAGTTATGTAAGAATAGTTATTTACTAGAGTAAAGTAGAATTGTATAAGTCCAAAGTGAAAGTATAAGTATTATAAAAGATGAAGAATCATATGATATAATTTTAAAGCCAATTGCTAAACTGATATAATTTTAAAGGAAAAACCTTAGAATTAAGTTTTAAAACAATAATAAGATTTTAAAATATTGTACGTGAGATTTAGTAAAAGAGATTGCATGTTTATTTGGAAAATGAGTTAAAGAAATGTATAACAAAAATGTGTATTTGTACATAGTGTGTGGATAATGTTAATTGCTATATAAAGTTAAGGATGGGATCAAAATTTTATCAGTAATTATATTATGATTGATAATAAAAGGAACATGAAAATATCATAAGGATTAAATTCTGTAGGATTCCATACTAACAAGAATAAGTATAATTTTGTAATTTTTGTATAATTTTACATAAAAGTAAAGATCTTATAGAAATATAATTTTGAAATTATAAGGACATAATGTCAATAGAAAAGTTTAATGGATAGAAATTTTGTGTATTCAGCTAAGCTCAAAACATGTATCCAATAATAATAATATTGTAAAATACTTTTGTAATTATTAATGGTAAAAGGGTAAAATAAAATTCGATAATAATAATGTTAAGACATCAACGGGTATAAATAAAAGTTTGTGATAAGTAAATAGGGATATCCGCTGTAAATAATGTACAAAGTGTTATTTGTTATAATGTTAATAAAATGTTATAAATTTTATTAGTGCTTGTGTCTTGGTTGTTTTTTTCCTACACATGAAATGCATGAAATCACAGAGCAGTTTATAATTAAACATGTTTATGATTTTGCACAGGATAATAAACATTAGAAATTTTAATAATTTATTTTGTTTTATTTACATAATAAAATGAAAGAAGTATAAGTAGAACAGGTATTGGTCATGGGTTAATTGCCACAATATTTAAGTAAAATATATGCGAACGTTACCACATAATTTTTGATTATCAGATTAATAAATGTTACCACGAAAATATTTAATACATCTAGAAAGAAAAGAAGATTATATTATTTTATTATTGTCATTGTTCTTATTAATTAGTTATTCGTTACGTAGTGAACTATGACATAAAATTCCCTTATCATAGTTTACTATGGCAATATGAAATCAGTTTTAATTACAATTTATGAACCTGAGATTTAGTTATTTATTTACTTATTGATTTATCTATTTGATTTGATATGATTTGATTAATTTAACTCTATTTTATTTAATTAATTTATTTATGTGAGCTAGATTTGTTTTAAAAATACTAAGATATGATAAAAGTTTTAAAAGTCGTAGGAATGCTATTAGTCAATTATTTAGGATAGTGTTCTTATGCCATTGGGATAGTACTCAATGATCTCTCGGCTTGTTCCTTTGTCATTGCTCCAGGTCTCATGGGAATAATAAAAGATGTTTATGTTGATTCATTTCACAGACATAACTGTGTTTATAAAGTTCTGAGCTAGTAATTGTTTTATTTAAATCATAATAATATGTTTGATAGACTGAGCTAGATAACCCGGAATTATTATTAATGTTAATTATTATTGACCGGAAATAAATAAGTAAAGAAAATCCGGAATAGTTAGTATATTCTTAGCATGTTGTTATTATTATGGAGCGGGGGAAAGGTTACAATATATATATATAATGTTCATAAAATATAAGCATTCATTACATTTTGTATTGTTCATTTTAATGTTTCATCTTTTAAAAATATGCATTGATTTATGGAAAATCTGAAATATATCAAAACTATTAAAAATATCATGAATAGTTGTGATTTCTTTTATCATCAAAAATAATTTGATAAAATATGAAAAGTAACTATGATTCTTTATTACTTTACTATCATTTACATTCAATATCATTTGTATTTCATCTTAATCCAAACAAGAAAACCTATCTTACTTTCATTTGAATAAAACAATACATTAATCCAAAATTATTTATTCTTCTTCTTTCATGAAAATACTATGCTACATGATGTAATAACTATCGAAATCAAGATAGTGATACCATGCACAGGACATGAAGGAATAACTAACGTAAAGCCTTAATAGTATAAATATATTTTATAACTCACATGGAAACAGTGTGAAAGTATAGGTGTAACTTTTTTGTTCCATACCTTCAGAAATAATGTTCAAGCTATCTATTCAGCAATTATCAAACATTTTTTTAAAAAATACAAAAATATCAAACACTGTCCTCAGAAAACACATACAAGACACAGAGCTATGTTAACTGTACTTGCATAAAACTACAAAGATAAAATATAGGCTATTTTCCTATCTTCTTAACATATCCTACATATAAGACATCTGGGATTTCATTATTGTTACTTCCCTGTCACTATCATTTAAAAACTTCAAAATAGATCTAAACAATCCACATTGTAAAATAACTAGTAATATTCCTAATAACAAACAAAGTTAACATATATCAATCAGAACTACTATAAGAAAAGGTTTTATGCACTTAAAATTCAGCAACAAAAATACAAATGACTTTGATTTTAAAACATTAAAATCAATATTCAAATATTTAAAATAATGTATAGTTTATTTAGTAAAGAATCATGTAAAATTATGAGCATCAGTAAATTATATCAAACTTTGTAATGTAAAAAGGAAAAAAATGTACACATATCTCTTTTTTTACAGATAGCTTATATCTTCTAATAATAATAAAAAAAATATTTATGTGTTATTATCACACACATACTTATGTTCACATATTCATATGACAAAAGAAATATCTTTTTTTAATATCCAAGCAATTCTAAAAAAAATAATTTAAAATATATCACATAATAATTAAACAATTGACTTTACAATTTGTAAATCACTATTCTGACATCTTCCAGTCCAAATTCAGCATAAAAAAATATATTAATCAAAATTATCATTTATCCATTGCACCAAATATTATACTTTATAATGTTGTTTTTTTTTCAAAAAATCTTTTTAAAAAAAAAAATGTTATAATTTTTTTTTCTAAAAATATTAATATTGTTAGAATAATAATAAAATATTTAACATGTAACTTTTACTATCCTATACAATAAATTCTAATACTAAAGTTAATATATTAAAAAATAATAATTAAGACTAAATTTACATAATCCAATTCGTGACTGTCCTTCAATAAAGTCCAACTAATTGCTCTTCAATACAATTTAATGCTTCAAAAGGGAACCTCCGTGGTTGCTATGTGATGAGAATTGTCTGAAATTTTCTTGCACAGAGTTCCTCCCACCTCTTGTAGTGCAAATAACAATAGAAACAAATAATACTAGGAATAGTTAACCTTTCATATCGTAGATAATCTGGAAAAATTATTGTTCATCCTGTTCTTGAAAGTCTTAAAAAAACAGTCTTTTATCTGTTGCTTTCACAGGATAATATATATTAATGTGATATTACTTATAAAAATTATTTCTTTAAGTATGTTCCATTATTTTCATTCATGTGAATTCTATTAGCATAAAGGTGCATCATCATCGGCCATTTAAAATAAGGTCGCATGCTAGCATAAATAAGCATTTTCATTTTTAAAAAAAATATTATTTCATAATGCAGATATGTAGTAATAGACAAATTTATATTTGAATATCCTAATGGTTATTTACTTAGTCACAATAATATTTATTTCTATTATCCATTATCTTCTTTTTACCATATAGTTAAGTAAAACATGCTTTTTCTTTTTATATCAAAATATTCATGCATTTTGAAAATAACTTGATAAGGCAATTTATATTCATGACATTTGTCTTTTAATTTTCTTCATGTTCTGAAAGTTTATAATTACTTTAAAAACTATATACAGTCAATAGTATAAATAAAAGAACAGTATTTTTTATACTATAACTTACTCTTGAATACTTTTATAATTTTTTTAAAAATTCAGTTTTCGGTCTTTTCCGGGTATTTTTTTTATACAAATAATATCTTTTAAAAGTTCTTAAATTTTTATACACAAGCTTATTAAATTTCCAAGTTATATTTTTAGATAATATCCACTTTAAACTTCAAAGTACTTTACACAAACAATTATAATAGTTTTTAGATGGTACCGAAAAAAATATACTTTCCTCATTTATTTGCATCTC
This sequence comes from Epiperipatus broadwayi, assembly GCA_028023455.1. Classification (NCBI taxonomy): domain Eukaryota; kingdom Metazoa; phylum Onychophora; class Udeonychophora; order Euonychophora; family Peripatidae; genus Epiperipatus; species Epiperipatus broadwayi. The sequence continues at coordinate 682,500 of JAQFVV010006556.1, read as the reverse complement.
CACCATTAACCTTCACATACACATTATCATAGGTTTATATTCCATTAGTTATAATAAACTTGAATTAATTTTGAATAGAAATACTAGTAGGAAACTAATTGGGTTTAAGGAAATATTCTTAGTTTAACTTAATAATTTTATAATCATTTAGACTTTTTTAAAAATAATAGAATTTAAAAATTAAAACTAATTGACTATTTAAGCAATATATTACTGGATTGTAGTAATATACTGGGCACTACTTTGAAACAATTAATAATAAAGAATAAGAATAAAAAGAAAGAAAGAGTAATGAAGATGTATGAGCCTCCATTTATATACTTGCTCTACTTATTATTTGATTGGTTTCTTGATCCTTAGCTTATAAACTAATTTATATACTTGTCAATTTTTGTGCATTTAAAATTTCAGAAATAAAATTATAAGTCATCATTTTTTAAATAATATAATAATATTTAATTCTAAATCAATGTTATAATTATACTTAAATTAAATATTTTAAAATAACATATTTTAAATAATTCCTTATCAATTTAACTCACACTTAAGCCTTTCAATGATGATTATATAATTGGCTGAATGAGTTAAAAATCAAAACTTTTAATTGGCCAACTCACAACTTTAACAAAATCAATTGTTAAAATAGATTCACTTTTAATAATATAAATACGTTAGTTTCGTTTGTAAAAAGTATATTAATAATTTGTCAGATTATGAAAGTAAACGAAAGTCTTTTCAAAAATAAAATTTGATTTATAATTTCAAAAATATTCAATTGCGGTGAAATTAAAAGTAACCGCTATTTGACCAACCAAAAAGATTTGTGTCGTAATCTTTTTTTTTTCACTTTTACATTATGATAAATATGTAGCAATAAATAAATAATTCTTGATAACATCTTAACTATTTTTCTAAAATAATTTGATTTTTAGTATTATTTTAATCAATAATAATTTTTAATTCAATTCAAATATTATTTAAAATGTTGAAAACATTCGTTTATCATTTTCAAAATAAAACACAAAACGAACGTAACTTTTTATTTTTTGGCAGCCATTTTCCTTTCTGACAGAAGTTTGACAGCCAATAAGATTCAAGAAAAGGTGGTGAGAAGGCAGTGCTTTGGTTTTGTTTGACATATATGGTCATTTTTATTGATTTTTTACTTGTAAAATAATTCTGAAGAAGGCACCATCTTACAGAACTTTTGATTTTCTTTTCAATGACGTATCATATGTATACATGGGATAAAAAGTAGCCAATTTAGAGACGTCAAATCTTTTCATTTTTTTATGAGTCAGGCAGTTCAAATGTATCCATTTTTAGTTTATCTTCATTAAATTCAAATTTTTTTCAAAATAATTAATTAATTTAATAGTTTTCTATATTTATTTTTATGATATTCAATATGATATTTGATGTACTGTTATATCATGCATGCAATATTCAAAATTTTGAGTCTTATAATCATGACTGCACATTTTATAATTTTCTTGAAATGATTAGAATGAAGTCATTGATCATAGTTTCTTGTATTTTTATTTCAAAATTTATTCATATGGCCATTTCTCAAACTTTCAGGCTTAGCCAAGCAACTGGTGTTAATGGGAGAACAAATGATATAATTTTCTGCAGTTGTAATCAGGGTGAAAAAGAAATTATAGTATTTATTGGTGGTGATACTCAAGATTATAAAGAAAATATGGAATGTCACAAGGAAAATCATCATTATTCTAAATGGCACTTAAAATTAGTAGCAGAATTATTATATCAATATTTTCCTCAAAATATGGTTTTTGTTATAAAACAGCCTCGAATGTATTTAAAAACCTTTAGTGGTTATGATAACTTTATAAAATGCAATGTTATTAGTGTTTCAGACTATAGCCCAGATTTTGGTGTATATGAACACTTAGAAGCATTATTATAAAATGCTTATTTACAAGCTAAAGGATCTAAATGTTGCAGTCCTGTTAGAGTAAAACTGAAAACCCTCAAAAATATTTGTCTTTAAATATTCCAATTTCCCTCATTGGTTTTAGTAAAGGCTGTGTTGTTTTAAATCAATTGTTGTATGAATTACAGATAATTAAAAGGCAAAAAGAATCTAGTTGGTTCTTAAATCAAATAAAATGTTTCTATTGGCTAGATGGTTGGCATGTTGGTCATTTGAACACCTGGGTCACAGATAAACACGTCCTGTGAAATTTGAGAGACTTGCATTGTGAAATACATGTACATGTAACCCCTTATCAAATTAATGATATTAGAAGATTGTGGATTCAAAAAGAAGAAAAAATATTCAGTGATACATTAAAACAATTAGGTGCAAATATATTTTCATTTTGTAATGAATCCGCATCAATAGAAAATCATTTTAAAATTATAGAACAATTTAAAAGTGTTTATTAATTTATCATTTAGTCTTTAGTTTTGATTTTTTTTTTCAAATATTTAATCAGTGATTATTTAACATTTGTTGTAAACTTTTGAAAATTCTCTATTTAATTTGTAAATAATATTTTTTTTTAATTGACTTACTGTAATAAATAATATATCTACAGAATTTGTTGTTGCAAACAAGTAGACATCTGGTTAATATGTAATAAATTCTCAAATAGCAGCATTTCTTGGAAATATGAAAGTATTAGCTTACAAATCTTAGTAGTGGACATGGTATATATAAATAAACGCAACATTTATATATATAAGATCAAAATAAATAATACTAAAGATATTTAAAAGCATAACTGAAATCATCTCAACAGTTCGTGATTGTAGAAAGTCAGTAAGTTCACATGACTATATATATATGTTAAAACGAAGATTTGCACGGGTTAAATATATAAAATACATATTTTGCGGGTTCATCCGTGTTAAAAACTTTTAATATCAATATACTGACGTTTCGACTTGGTCACACAAGCCATCCACAGAGTTATAAAAATGTAGAAAGACGGTTGTAGAGGCGCTACAATCACTGGTTTGAATAAAACATTAAAAATCCCACCAATAGCAAAAATGTTAAATTTAAGAATGTTTTTTAAAGAAATCTTTCCAAATAGGAGGAAGTTTGCACGTATCATCTCGCTTATTGATACAATCTGGCCTTTTAAGTATCTCAATGGCTTCTCTGATTTTGCATTGGTAGAGATTATCACATCTGGATATGATCCTGGTACTAGAAAAATCTATTTTATGACCTGAATCTATAGTATGGAGTGAGAGTGCTGATGATGATGAGTGTTGTTTAACTGCATTAGCATGCTCATCTCTCCTAACACTGATGCGACGATTACTCATACCTATGTAAGAAGCTTTACAATTTTTACATGAGATTCAAGAGGGATTGAATCCTTAGGCTTGGTTATTATATTGCTGATCTTTTGATGAGCAGAAAATGCTGTATCTATATTATAGCATTTTAATATACGTCCGATACTGTCTGTAGTTCCTTTTACATATGGAACACAAATCCTAATAGCTGACTTATCATCTTTTTGTTCCCTATTTTCTGCTCATCAAAAGATCAGCAATATAATAACCAAGCCTAAGGATTCAATCCCTCTTGAATCTCATGGTGTCTATCAAATCTCATGTAAAAATTGTAAAGCTTCTTACATAGGTATGAGTAATCGTCGCATCAGTGTTAGGAGAGATGAGCATGCTAATGCAGTTAAACAACACTCATCATCATCAGCACTCTCACTCCATACTATAGATTCAGGTCATAAAATAGATTTTTCTAGTACCAGGATCATATCCAGATGTGATAATCTCTACCAATGCAAAATCAGAGAAGCCATTGAGATACTTAAAAGGCCAGATTGTATCAATAAGCGAGATGATATGTGCAAACTTTCTCCTATTTGGAAAGATTTTTTTAAAAAACATTCTTAAATTTAACATTTTTGCTATTGGTGGGATTTTTAATGTTTTATTCAAACCAGTGATTGTAGCGCCTCTACAACCGTCTTTCTACCTTTTTATAACTCTGTGGATGGCTTGTGTGACCAAGTCGAAACGTCAGTATATTGATATTAAAAGTTTTTAACACGGATGAACCCGCAATATATATATATATAAAGTAAATTCAATATAATAAAATTTAATACTCCAAAAATAAAAATTTATAAATAAATATTAACTTAAGTTAACTTATGACAAAAATTAATTATAGCAATGAATAATCAAAAAATTGTTAATGTGTAAATGTGATTTTGGTCAACCTTTCATAATTTGCTTAAAAATACAATTAAATTGTCTATTCAACAAATTATCTGTTAATAAAATTATCTGATACATTTTTTTTTTAAAAAAAATCATTAGAATGCAAATAATTACAGGTTTTGCAAATAGAATTTTTTTTTTCCTTAGTATAAAAATGTAGTATAGATTTTTTATAAGTTATTTATTATAAAAAAAGAATAATTAAATATTATTTATTTATAGCATACTATATTTTATACAATACCGAATAGTAGAGCAAAAGTTATATGATACATGTGAATTTTTAACTTAAAAAATGGGCATATGATGTTTAGAGTGTGGGCCAACTCTGGCCTAAATTAAAATTAATGACTTGTTTTATTAATTATTATAAGTGTACATTTGATGGCGTTTGCGATGCTATATTGCAGAGGCTATTACTATGTGGTGAAACTGAGCTGAATTCAGACCTATAACTACCTGGTTTGTAAGGCTAGATTTGAAGACATTTATGTGTCTGAAAAGTTCAGGCTTTCAAATTGATAGTAATGTGTTTTATAAGTGCTGACTTTTGAGTTAGCATTTTTGATCTAGTTTCTAGAGTCTCAGCATTTCACTGGGGTGAGACAGAAGCTCAAAACTAATTGGTCTGGTTATAGGGACTTTCGGATAGAGATTTTGAATTTTTTCTCTTTCGGCATTTATAAAATAAAGCTTGATAGGAGGTATTGGTAAGCTCCCTCTAGTGAACATATATATATATATTAAAATTAAGATTTTCACAGACTAAAATTATAAATGACATATCCCAGTTCATCCATGTATGTAATAATAATGTGCCTACATTTCAGATGAGCTGGCCAGTAACTGAACAATGAATGTTATATTTATATAAAAAAAACTGCAGACACTATTGGACGTATTCTTAAAGGCTGAAATATTTTTAAAAGGCTAATGGTTTATTACTGTTCAGGAGTTCATAAAAAGTTTGAATGCAGAACTGCAAATGCCAGAATTGATCCTGGATCTCTCAATCTCAAGTGGGTTGTGTCAATATACACAGGAAAAATAACAATAAGGCATTATTGATTAGCAATTCATGAGAAGTTTAATACTATAACTGTGAGCTCCTGATTCGATCCTTGGAACCTCCCAATTCCAAAGTCAGATGCTGTGCCAAACAATGAAGAACTGCTGCAATAAATAAAACAATTTATGTCATTAATGAAAAAATTGACAACATCGTGTCCTAGCCTAAAATCTCATTTCCACAGAAGACAAATAGATTTTATAAAATTACCTGTTAAATTTGTGAAAATTCTTATGTGAGTTTGAACAATTGCTGACTCAGTGCAAGGAAATAAGCAGCACTCCTAATCATCAACCCTCTCACTCCATGCCATAGTTATGGATCATAATATAGACTTCTGAAACCCCAGGATCCTATCCAGATAAAACTCATTAAGATCACAGAAGCCAATAAAATTCTTAAAATGTCAGAGTATCAACAAACTTAATGATAGATATTAAAACACAATAATCTAAATACCTTTTGATTTTCTTTATCCATTATCAATCATTTTCATTAGTGGATTTTTATTTTTTTCTGTTCTTGTTTTCTATTAGTTAAACCAGTAATCTTGGTATATATTAATGCTTACAGCATCTTTACAAGTATTTCTTTGTTTTATAGGAAATATTCAAAATAATGAAATGATAATCAGTGTAACTCAGCCAAAATGTCATCATAATCATATGATTCAAGTTAATATGATATCATATATGTATATAAACTAATATTATATGTATTTACTATACTGGTAAAAATGTGTGTCCATCCAACAAGATCTAAAATCTGAGCAAAAGTAGCCCAAATCTAATCATGCTCAAGACACACAAGTTAGCAGCAATCACGAATTCTAACCTGTTTGCCCATTCCCTAAATCTATAACACTACAGACAACACCTATGGTGATACCACATAAATTCATTATTTCCAGGCCCGGTGCTACAATGTTTTACATGAGATCTCAGCTGATGATGATGATGATATATTGAGTGAACCCAATATATAATTTAAGACATATATAAATATATTAATAAGATTCAAACTCACTGGATTAAGTTTAAATATGAATATTTATTATAACAAAAATTAAGATGATTATATATATGACCAACTTCACACAATTTAAACTTTATTTTAATTACAAACCTTTGACAATCTTGAATCAATTAGTTTTAGATTGACAGGTATCAATCTAGTGCAGTATTACAATACATAATGCATATCTGGAAATCAGATTTTATTTAACATTACATAAAATGTTTATCTGGGTGCTTGGTAGATGTTCTACATATTGAGAAATCATATATATAATACATATTTTGTGGGTTCATCCATGTTAAAAACTTTTAATATAAATATACTGACATTTCGACTTGGTCACACAAGTCATCCACAGAGTTATAAAAGGTAGAAAGACAGTTGTAGAGGTGCTACAATCAAAAAGATGATAAATCAGCTATTAGGATTTGTGTTCCATATGTAAAAGGAATTACAGACAGTATCGGATGTATATTAAAATGCTATAATATAGATACAGCATTTTCTGCTCATCAAAAGATCAGCAATATAATAACCAAGCCTAAGGATTCAATCCCTCTTGAATCTCATGGTGTCTATCAAATCTCATGTAAAAATTGTAAAGCCTCTTACATAGGTATGAGTAATCATCGCATCAGTGTTAGGAGAGATGAGCATGCTAATGCAGTTAAACAACACTCATCATCATCAGCACTCTCACTCCATACTATAGATTCAGGTCATAAAATTGATTTTTCTAGTACCAGGATCATATCCAGATGTGATAATCTCTATCAGTGCAAAATTAGAGAAACCATTGAGATACTTAAAAGGCCAGATTGTATCAATAAGCAAGATGATACTTGCAAACTTCCTCCTATTTGGAAAGATTTTTTTAAAAAAACATTCCTAAATTTAACATTTTTGCTATTGGTGGAATTTTAACGTTTTATTCAAATCAGTGATTGTAGCGCCTCTACAACCGTCTTTCTATCTTTTATAACTCTGTGGATGACTTGTGTGACCAAGTCGAAACGTCAGTATATTTATATTAAAAGTTTTTAACAGGGATGAACCCATAAAATATGTATTTTATATATTTAACCTGTGCGCAAATCTTCGTTTTAACATATATATATATATTGTAATCGATGAAATTTAATCAATGCTGGTGATGGGTAGAATGATTAATCTGATCTGATGAAAAATCTAAAATCTAATTTAATTTAATCTAGTCTAGCTCAATCGGGTCGCCATTATGTAATAAACCATCACAAAGCACAAATATTCTCTCTTAAAGTCTAATTTGTTTAAGATATATGTGAAACAAAATAATAATGAGCTAATCTGCTCCATATATCAACAAATCCATCACATTACAGAGTAAACTGCACTGAGCAATGAACTCGCATATCATTGCCCTAAACAATAATATATGATTAGGCTAACTACTTGATTAGCAATCTAATGAAAATCGAATCCAATTAATAACTAAAGCAGATTCCAATATATTTTATTAACCTATTATTATTGTAATAATTTAAATCTGCTTCATTATTTAATGAGGCTGCATTTTATCCTAACGGATAAATTTCTAAATACCTATAATTGTATTTTACAAAACATTTTAAATATAGACACTATTTTCAAAGGTTGAAACAAAATAATATTTGACTCAAACGTATACCTAGTTTAATAAAATGCTAAACAGAAAGTATAAACATTCGTTCGTAAGCGATACACAATTCTTTCTACTTTAATATTTAATTAATAATTTTCTATTGAAATTAACTAGTTTTTATATCATTTGATAAGACACTTTGAAAACTTATGCACTCACTTAAATGTTTAAACAAATTAATCAGCGTCTAGTTTAATAAGAAGCTATAAAGTAATATATAAATAATTTATTCATATCTTCCAATAAAGTGATACTTAATTATTGCATCTTTTATATGTTAAAATAGAATACTCCACGAAAACTTATTAGCTATTTTCTATCTTTATAATGTCCAATCATATTATATAAAAGATATGTTAAGTTTCCATTGGATATCCATTGACCTATAATAATAAATATCATCTATTTAAACTTTCAAATAAATGAATATGAAATTGGTTGGCAATAATTAAAATATATGATTATAATTTAGATTCATCCCAATTTAAAGATAATATTCAATTAAACTATTCAATGAAGTTTGTACTCTTTATTTTAGAGAAATTTTAAAAATATCTGAAACTAGTTATGCGGAACCAAGGGTAAAGTACGATCTATTTATATTTTTATGACGGAATCAGACAAACATGAAATAATTGACTTTGTAATATTAACTAAGATAAATGATAATATATATATAATATTTGAATGCAAATTTAAATATAAAATTCATATGAGAATAAAATAAAATGCTAATATGCAAAACACGCCATATCTTATATTCTATCTCACTTACCAAGCTGAGTTTGAACCTTGTCATTTAAATAGCTAAGTCATCTTATGCAATCCAAATAATAAAAAAAAAAAATTAAGGGAATCTTGTTATTTGAATCACTCAATTTATTTGATTATATAAAAAAAAATTGGCAAGATTAATAACAAAATACACAGGAAATTAATTTATATTTCAGATTGATTGAATAAATAAAAATGATAAAATTACTATGTGTATCTCTAAATGTGTTGCAAAAACAATAATTACATGTAAAAAAAAAAAATGAATGGAGAGACTTTTGGATATCTTACCGAAAAATTTATATATAACAGATACCAAAGATATGAAATAGAATGAGGTCGAAGCCTATTTGTTTATCAAAATAATAACTGATAAATGAATATGAAATAATACGATATATTTGAATCTCTTGTCTGTTCGATGTTTTAACCTAAATTTTATACATGCAACCATCAAATCATATATTAAAAAAAAACAACATTGGATTGTATTAATATATACTTAGACAAGAGTTCATATACTTAATAAAGGAATCTTTCCGATCATTTTTATTTCCTAAACTCTATTACTTCTAAAGATAATTTAAATAAAATACAAATCATCCTTTTTAAATATATGCAAAAAAAAAAATAATATGGCATACTATTTTTATATAAAAAAAAATCATACCATATATAAGAGTAGGTCCATTTTCACTATTTTTTGTCATTGCAATTTACTTATCTTCAGTTTCTATGATGCAAAGAGAAGCTTATTTCTCAGAAATAACAAGTTGAACTTTATAATGCTTCACTAACAGTCCTTTCCAAAGAGGAGAGTGCGATTTAATTAGCCCTTTTATGATACAAATTAATCCACTAGATCCTGAGTGTTTCTTAGCTTGTGACACGATATTTATCCAAATCCAACGGTAGTTATACACCAAACTTTAAACCAGAAATATCTTCATTTTTAAATAAAAATAGCCGATTTTTATATAAAGCATTTTTTTTTTTTTTAGGTTTCCCTTCTCACATTTTGTTGCCGTTTTCCTTGAAATCCTTCACAACTGCCATTCAAATGATTAAATGGGCAGATAATTTAAGTTTATTTTTTCATTTGTTTTATGGTTTAACAGTAAAAAAAAATATTGAAGAACTTTTATTCCTAAAAACCTAAGAAAATACGTCCGTTCGTGGCAATCACAAAAAAGATGATAGCATACTCTTATAGTCTTTTGGCTATTTATGTGTTTTTTTCTGATGTTCTGGTGTCATAACAACCATTGGAAAATACTCGAATAAAGCTCAAGCCGAACAATTTTTTTACAGCAGTTTTCGCAGTTTGTAATGTAAGTTTGGAGAAAAAGATACATGGAAATTAAATTCAAATTCGATATGATTCTTTTTTTTCTATTATTTGTAAACCAAAATACAAAATTGATATCACAACCTTTATTCACTTTATAAATATAAATAATTTACATAGATTTTTTTTTAATAATATTTTTTTAATTAATTTATAAACAAATATATGACATAAAAACATTGAATTATATGTAATAATGTTACTATGGGTGACTGCATTAACAGAAAAATAAAATATGTAAAATAATATCGATCTTATTTAAGTAAACTTTTATATCATACTGAATTGTTTTCAAAATTTATTTATTAACCTATATGTTTTTCTTAAGTTTGATTATAGCGAATTTAGTATTTTAAAGCAAGACTCAACAGTAAACAATTCTATTTAAAAGCTTTAGGTTGCCATGGTGATCAATTTAAATTATATTTCCAAGATCTTCCATTATCTATCTATCAAGCACAAGAAAAATCAAACAAGATCAACAAACTTCTTTATTTAATTTTTTAAATACTTTGATCATTAATCTGAATATTCACAATATATATATATATATGTGTGTGTGTGTACAATAATAGAGTTTCACTATTTTGCATTTATTTACAACACTTAAATAAGGATACATTAGGATTCGTAAATATACTAAGAACAGATATTTCTTATACATTTTCAACATTTAACCATCAAATATTGTGAAACTCTATAAATACAGTAATGTTTTATTTAAAAGAAGGCAAGGGAAGCTTCAAAATGGTTGGATCTAAAACTCCAATGAAAAATATTTAAAGAGATAAATGTTTCATTATCACACATCATTACGATTTATTTTATCAAACAGGCTGGGAAATGAAGTATAAGGAATTGCAGTGCTAGCATATATATCAATGATAGAGAATATGGCAATTTTGGCCAAGAAAATTCATCATCTATTTTAATTTGGTATGCCTACTTCAGGTTGAGTGATACCTAAATGGAGAGGTAGGTAGGATGTTGCTATGGTCCACTGTATGGTAATCCATGCAGAGCTTCAATTACACTAACCTGCTTGTTTCAGGGCATAGACTTATACCCCTGTTTTGAACAAGAACATTCAATGATGGAAGACTTTTTAATCTTCTGGAGTGAGGTGAAGATGGATATGAGCAATATAATAACATATAATTTGGGAGAAGAATGACAAACAAATAAGAGGATACTAGATAATTCATTAATAAATTCTGACATATGCCAGCAGTGCTACTATTATGAAAATATTTCATTGAAATGCTAAAACAAAGCCTTAGATAATGATATGTTTAAATAATGACCCATATACAACAAAGTCATTAATAAGAAATTAAAATTATAATTAATAATGTGTGCATTTCTTCCCCTTCTTGAATCAATCACATTTTGTTTAACATATATAAAAGAAATAATATTGCCATTTCAGAGTGCTACTAACAAAATAGAAGGGATCACCAGACTTTTGATGATGATGATTACAATGAAGCAATAAAATCAACAGATGCCAAAATTCACCTAGATTGCAAAAGTATTTATACATTTACAATAAAATATTTTAAGGCATATATTCATTAAAAGAGAAACTCAATCTTACGAGCTATTTAGAAATAAATAGCATGAAATAATTGATTATTCCTCCACCTCTCTATTCCACAGCTGGATATAGATGAAGCTCACGAGACTGGGATTGATTGATATTTACAGGTAGAAATTAAGTAAAAAATATCATCAATAATAAATTATAACTGCACTAAATTATAGGAATAATAAAAAACGTGAGTTGGATGAAAGAGTATATATTAGGGGTAGTTTAGGTTGTAGAGAATTGATACACAGAAACTAAGAAGTTAGTTTAACATACTCACTGGTTAGCAAGTTAAAAGAGATTCAACATAAAAAAACATTAATTTTAAGATTCAGGAGTTAGAATTTAGGTAAGGCGATTACAATGACTTTGAGATTGTTACCTCATGATCTTCTGGAATGATAGTGTGGATGAATTTTATGTGGAGGTGACATTCTTTGACTTTCAGAACAGGCGTATTCTAATTAAATTGAAGACATTTTTCTGGGCATCAGTGATTCTCTAATGGCAAGGGAACTCCTGACTGGAAGGAGCTATATCACTGCATGGTGAAGAGACAAAAACCATTTCAAAAAATCAAAGGACATGCAGTAGGTTAGCAACTAGAGACCAAACTCTAACACAATAGATTTTCAGTCCTATTTATACAACTTTTAAATTATTTAAAGTATCCTTTTAGTTAAAATTCCTAACTCAAACAGAATTCATAATCTATAGAAATATTTTCTCTTTTGTTATTGAAGATGCAATCACTAGATAACTGTCCAAAAATAAATTCAAATTAACTTTCAGATTGGAAAAAAAATTGATTAAAATGTTTGCAGCTAAATTATTAAAATCCATTAGTTTTGTTTTAATTTTACTTTCATTAAAACTTTGAAATATATATTGTACTGGCTTCGATCCACAGAAGATCTTACTTACACTGCAAATGTTTTGGCTGGTTTCAAACTTCTTTATAATACATTTATAATAATATTTAATTATAAATATTACGTGAATGAACCGGCATGTTCAAGCAAAGTGGAAAATATTATTGATAGATATAACTATCAACAATATTCATGATCAGATCATGGCTCACCTTGGCTGCTAGATTCAAACTCCTACTATTCAAACACTTTATTTGTTTCAGAGTAAACCCCGGGTGCCAGCTAGTCTAAGACTAACATATTCAGACCATAGACTCATAATCCAGCACTTGAAACAATCCCTTAACTAGCTCAGTCTATTTTTTGATCAATAACAAAATATAGTTTCAAGTAGTGGTTAAAAAGAATTGATAAAAAGATTGGTAAAAGAATTGCTAAAAAAAATTGACCAACAAATAAAGTTTTAAGTTTAAACACATTTTATTTTAATTATCATTTATACTCTAAATTTAAATATTTTCAAATCTTATTTACTAACATAATACTGGTATTTTAAATATAATGATCACACACATATTAATTCACACACTGACATATATAATAAAGCATTACATAATATAAACACATATATTCAGAACACACAAATCAATAGTTCATTTTTATGTGCTATAGAGTTCATATAATTTGGCTCTTGGAGGATTCACGAATGCGATGGCTACTTAGGAAGAAATATAAGAAAAAAATGTTATTTACCTAGGATTTTTGGAAAGTGACTACTGCTTGCTGGTAGCTGCTTCTAATGCAGTATATCTAACCAGTTAGATTTGTAGTTTTATGTAGAGGTTTCTTTCTTATTTATCAGTATTATTACTGGAGACAGTTAGATATTGATGGAGGTTCTTCAAGCTTTTACGCAGACATTATTTTCACGGGCAGATCTTGCTGATCTACTGGACTCCAGGATAGAGACGGCCACATGTTTTCGATGGTTTTAACACCGCATTTCTGACTGATACATAATAAACAGAACTGTTATCTGAAGTGAAACAATTAACTCGATTGAATGTCTGGTAAAAATTTGGCTATTTATATATGACACGTCTTTTCATTTTGATATTCTCTGGCAATATCTGTTGTCGAAATTCCTTTCTTAATCCTTTAACAATGTGTTTTGGAAGATTGTTTAATTAGTACCCATGCAAACATGTTGTTTTTATACTTTTAATTAGTAGCCCATCACTAAATTTTTTAAATATAATTTTCATTTATTTCATTTTAATATTTATTACACATACATTTATTTACCGTCGCACACACATATATAAATTTTATTCTAAAATCAACACTAGTTTTAAGATGACTTTTTTCTCTTCAATTTAAATAAAAAGAGATTTATATTTTGAAATTTTTAACTATTTATTTTAACGAATACTAATAAGAAAACTCTTTACTTCCTTTTATAAAACTTTTTGTTTGACTTTTTCTAATGAAACCCCCCCCTCCCTTTACAATTAATTAATTGCAACTTTTATTTCGAAAACTAATGATAGAAAACTATTTGACTCTTACTTATTTGAAAACAAACTGTAATAAAACTCCTCAACTTTTAATTTTACATTTTTCTTTTACGAAAGATTATTTTAATAATTTTTTTAGATAAATTATTATGTGCCAATTCGATCTTGGTACACACCCCCCTTCGTTTGAGAGTAAAATGCATCATTTTTGACCATTTTATTTCTGACAACTTTAATTCTTAATTCTAAATATTTATTAATTTTCTAAGTTTGCTTTTTATATCTTTCATTTTACATACTAAGGGCAATCTTCAATTATGCTTTACTCCTTTCTATGCTGCCAACATTGCTTACAATGTTCTGAGTCCTGGATAGTGACCACCAGGACAAACTAATTTTGTGGCACAGAAATCTTTTGAAAATGAAGTGGAAGCAGATTCGCTGACTTACACTGACTTACATGTATGAAAATTCAAAGCTTCCTTTGGCGGGTTTCTACCAGACTTGGAAAAAAGAAAGGGTTGCTGCGAATGGCAGGAATTATCAACTGTCCATTTCTGACTTACACTTTGGAAAATGAGGTATAAGATATGGGGACTCTCCCCTGAAAAAGAGACTTACGACTTACTCTGGTTTTTCCCAGTTTGCATTTTTTAAAAAAGGAATGATCCCTGCCACTCCGTTATGGGTACTAAAATTTATCCAGTTGACAGCTTTAAACTTATCCTTATCTAAAACTTATTTTAATACTACCCTCATTCCTTTAATTTCAAACCCTTATACACTCTTAATATAACTTAGATTGACTTTCATTTATATTATTTATCACTAATCTTACAATATTATTTTTAAATACACATGAATGTTATTTTACATATTCATTTAATCTTACAATACTAATCTAAACTATTACGAACATCAGTTTACATATTTATTTATATTATGACATTACCTTTAAACCATTTGTTTACCTTATATATTAACATGGGTGTACTTAGAAAACTTTTATTTTACTGCACTTCATTATTATACAAAGATTTTATTGGACTTGATTACTTTAAACCATTTATTTATTTCCTTTTATTAACTTGCATATATTCAAAAATATTTTATTTTATTATGACTATTTTACACTTATTTGCTTAACTTGATTTTTTTCTTAATATGTGCATGGAGAAAAAAAAAATCTTTTATTTTGCAAAGCCTCCATTATTATTATTACTTCCAAACATTTCATTTATCATTATTCATTTATTTTTAAATTTATTATCTTAGTTTTAAATAGAAGTTTTAGATTTAAACTTCTCAGATTTATTTACATTAGAATAATTATTTTACTCATAGTCCATTTCCGGTCCTTTTTGTTTCCATTTACCTTAATATTCCACCTGATTATTAACTTTTAAACTATGTCAGGCGATTCCTTCTTTCTTTCTACTAATTCACTAACATAAATTATATTCCATATTCTCACATCTATAAAGTTTGTTGCTTTATCTCTTTCTCATTCTGTTCTATTTTCTGCCTTGTAAATTAGAAAACCTTTAAGCTTCTTAAACCTCCATATTTTTCCTAACCGTGAATATTTTTTCCTATTCTTTATCTTTGTTTTAAATCTCCATTTAAAACGAGCATGAACTTTTACTTTAACCTTTTTAAAATTTTGTAAAAACTATTCTACACTATCTGCTACCTTGAACTTATGTCTCTTTTCTATTTCTTGATCTACATTTGTTTCTACTTTCTCTGTAGCAACGATTTCTGATTCTAATTTAATTTCAATTTTCAAACTACTATATTTACCACTATCTGACTCTACTATCTCTTTCATGACCTCAACTTCTTTATTTTCTTTGACAAAATCTACTTCTATGATTTCTTGATTTTTTTCTACATTTCCTGTTATCTCACATCTTATTTCTATTCTGAGTTCCTTCATTTCTCTAATCATTTTTTCCTTGAATTCTTATTGACTTTTCTTGAATTCATGTATTTCTTCCCTGAATTCTTGCATCATACTCATCATCATTGTCATCATCATTTGCATCTCAGATATTTCTTTCTTTTTTTCCATTGTTAAAACAATGTTTAACTACAATTTGTTTATTTATTTACCCAGAACATATGGCAAACTCAGCCTCTTTGTCCATTTTTTTCTACCCGTTCTTAACACCTTAACTCCACCCAAAACATCTAACTGTCTCTGATTTAACAGAATGATTTATTTATAAGTAACGTAAACATTAAAATCTCTTTTCATTTAAATAAAAAAGTTTTCGTTCAATTTATTTATTTTTTTTAAAATTAAACCACTTTAACACATGTAATTTATCTTTTGTATAAAAAAATTTTTCAAACAAGAAACAAAGTATTTAATTACTATTGTTTCTTAGGTCCAGTCCCACATTGGGAATAGCCATTTATGTACCGGGTTCAATCCGCAGAAGATCTTACTTACACTGCAAATGTTTTGGCTAGTTTCAAACTTCTTTATAATACATTTATAATAATATTTAATTATAACTATTACGTGAACAAATCAGCATGTTTGAGCAAAGTGGGAAATATTATTGATAGTTTTAACTATCAACAATACCCGTGATCAGATCATGGCTCACCTTGGCTGCTAGATTCAAACCCTTACTATCCAAACACTTTACTTGTTTTGGAGTAAACCCTGGGCGCCACTTAGTCTAAGACTAACACATTCGGACAGTAGGCTCATAATTCAGCACTTGAATCAATCCCTTAACTAGCTCAGTCTATTTTTTGATCAATAACAAAATATAGTTTCAAGTAGTGGTTAAAAAGAATTGATAAAAGATTGGTAAAAGAATTTCTAAAAGAATTGACCGACAAATAACGTTTTAAGTTTAAAGACATTTTATTTTAATTATCATTTATACTCTAAATTTAAATATTTTCAAATCTTATTTACTAACATAATACTGGTATTTTAAATATAATGATCACACACATATTAATTCACATGCTGACATATATAATAAAGCATTACATAATATAAACACATATATTCAGAACACAAATAAATAGTTCATTTTTATGTGCTATAGAGTTCATATAATTTGGCTCTTGGAGGATTCACGAATGCGATGGCTACTTAGGAAGAAATATAAGAAAAAAATGTTATTTACCTAGGATTTTTGGAATGTGGCTACTGCTTGCTGTTAGATTCTTCTAATGAAGTATATCTAACTGGTTAGATTTGTAGTTTCATGTAGAGGTTTCCTTCTTATTCATTGCTATTATTACTGGAGACAGTTAGATATTGACAGAGGTTCTTCAAGCTTTTACGCAGACATTATTTTCACAGGCAGATCTTGCTGTTCTACTGGACTCCAGGATAGAGATGGCCACATGTTTCCAATGGTTTTAACACCACATTTCTGACTGATACATAATAAACAGAACTGTTATCTGAAAATGAAACAATTAACTCAATTGAATGTCCAGTAAAAATTTAGCTATTTATATATGATGTGTGTTTTCATTTTGATATCTTCCAGCAGTATCTGTTGTCAAAATTCCTTTCTTAATCCTTTAACAAAGTGTTTTGAAAGATCGTTTAATTAGTAGCCATGCAAATGTGTTGTTTTTATACTTTTAATTAGTAGCCCATTGCTGAATTTTTTAAATATAATTTTCATATATTTCATTTTAATATTTATTACACATACATTTATTTGCCGTCGCATACACATATATAAATTTTATTCTAAAATCAACACTAGTTTTAAGATGACTTTTTTCTCTTCAATTTAAATAAAAAGAGATTTATATTTTGAAACTTTTAACTATTTATTTTAACGAATACTAATAAGAAAACTCTTTACTTCCTTTTATAAAACTTTTTGTTTGACTTTTTCTAACAACCCCCCCCCCTTACAATTAATTAATTGCAACTTTTATTTCGAAAACTAATGATACAAAACTATTTGACTCTTACTTTTTTTGAAAACAAACTGTAATAAAACTCTTCAACTTTTAATTTTATGTTTTTCTTTTACGAAAAATTATTTTAATAATTTTTTTGAGATACATTATTATGAGCCAATTCGATCTTGGTACAATATATATATATATGACAAAGAAAAACAAGTTTTATATACATAAAACCTGCTATCGCTTGTATTAATGATCAATGTATATATATATATATGAGTTACATCTATTGATGTTAATATTAAACAATTAAAGAAACTTTTATTTAAGATTTATATTTATAAATCTTGTAGACATATGACTAAAAGGAGCAGCACAAAATGTGAGTTAAGTGTAGGATAGTAAAGTTCAATCTTGGGCTAAGATTACTGCTTCAATACTATAAATTATATGTAATAAAATATATTCTACTAAAGTAAGTAGACAATTCTCAACTATTGAGGTAATAATATTTGATACAAAACAATAATAGCTATTTTGCTGAGCCATACTTTCGATACAGCATATCTTTCTCAAAACATGATTATAATGAGCATTAGCAAATGTATCAGCATATCCACATGCATATAAATATACATCATATTATTCACTGATTTCAATAAATTAGCATAAATGTGTATGTAAATTGACTTAACAATTGACTGTGGCATTATATTAAATGACCAGTGTTTGTTAACCCCCTCCCACCCCCCCTCTTTTTCTTTCCCCCCCAAACAAAAAAATAAAAAACATAAATTATTTTTTTTTTTAATTTTTCTACCCCAAAAATTTTGAGATAATAGTTTCTTCTTTTTGAGTGGGATAAAAATTTTATTACACCCCCAGAAAAGGTTTGGGTTGAGGAATGTTATTAGCTTTTATATTTAAAAAGTTCTTAGAATTAATTATGTGACACACTTCTTTCATTTTGCATTTTTTTATTATTACTTTCTAATCAAATAATTTTAGCATCAGCAGGTTTAATGCAATGACCATGTTTTTTTTTTCCTGTTCTACAAGCACCTAGATATAAGAACTGTTGCATTTAGCTTTGTTGTATAGATGTGCATGTTGAGTGATTCTAGTTTATAAGTTTACATCTGTCTATCCATAGTATCTGGTATTGCAGGGTTGACAATCCAGTGTGTATACCGATTGAGCATTAACATTATTTTTAATAATATCTTTGCAATTATTATCTGTCTATTTAGTGATAAGGGACATCTAAAAACAAAATTAAATTCCTAGTGTATAATTGATATTATTTTTTGTATGTGTATTAGGGGTGTAAGGCACATCATTCTATTGTTTAGAAGTAGACATTTTAACAAATTTCTTATCTGTTTGTTGAGTATGACCCTAGAATGAAATGGATAAGATAAAATTATAAGCTGTAAATGATCTCTGGATAATTTGCAGTGTACAAAAATATAATGTTCTATTTTTAAAAGTAAAGTATTTACAGTCAAAATAAGTTAGTAATCATCTACATTCTTGATTTTTAATATTAATTGCATAATTATTGCACAAAAATAATAATGAATTTTAATGATCTTGCAAATAAGTTTTTTGTTATTTAAATTATTTTCTTTAAATAATATAAAAATCAATGATATCAGAAACCCAATAGATACATATCAAGATGTGGCTTAAGCATTATTTATGTTGTAATGTGATGTGATGCATGGTGTCTTCTCCTTATACAGAGTCAGAAATCTCTCAATAACTATGCCCAGAAAAACCTGTTAGCCACTTTACCTTCCCTTTCCATTTTCCACTCTATGTTTTCCCATAATCTGCTCCATCACATTTTCACAACATAATATTTGTCAACTCCATGGTCTTCATATCTAAGTTGTCCTTATCTCTTCCCACACCAGCATAAAAACAAATAACCCACTTTATGTATAATCACATTGTTCATATTTATTCTTCCATAATTTCATTATTTGTACCTTTTATGCTTTCAAGCATTTACATTGAATTAACAGATGCCTAATAATTTCTATGTCTTCCTTACACAACTTGCAGACTAAATCACACATTTTTTTCATTTACACATATATTGCCTTATTTCTATAAATTGTATTTCAGTCTTAAACAATAAACTACTTTCCTTGCTATTATCATAAATTAACTCACATCCAATGTTCTGTTTACTTCTATATATACTTAAACTCTTTTTACTCTCCATAATAGTTCTCCCTCTCTCCAACTCTTTTTTCTTTATTAATGCATCTATTCTTCTATCCTATTCCTTACAACTATAACATTCAATAATCCTCCTAACACAATCATCCCACTTTTAGTATAAGTATACTGACAAATTATTTATTTAAATCTTCTGCATATCACATTACCTTTCTCACTCATCTTGTTATCTGCCCTTTACTCATAGTCCAATTATATACTATTCTGGCTATTCTTTTATTATCCATAAACTGCAATCTACTGAACATTTTCATTTTCATTTTTGCATTTTTCATATAAAAATTTGACAATTCCATTTTTTTTGAATTGCCTGTTTGCTGTCCACACATCTGCATGTAATGCATGTCTTCCTACTTCCCTTTGTATTTTTTCTAAGTAATCTGATATCCCTTTACTAACACATAATGCATCATTGCCATATGTTAATCCTGCAACAGAAACTCTCTTTCCATACAATTCTAGCTACATCATGTTTATTATATGAAAACACTGTTGATTTCTTTATCAATCCCTTTATTGTTTTTGCTTCATTTATCATTTTTTCCCTATTTATCCAATCAATTTTTCTGATTACTTAAGATGATTCCCAAATAACTATATCTATCCACCACACTCAACTTTATATCCCCCAATAAAAATTCGACATCTTCTCTTTCCCCATTATTAATCAGTATTTTTCTTCACTAAATTTAATCCCCATCTCTTTACCCACCCTGCACATGTCCTCAGCATAACTTCCCTATCTTCACTTCTTTCTGCACCTAAAAAAATATCATCTGCAAAAAAAGACCCGACAAAATATA
Source organism: Epiperipatus broadwayi (assembly GCA_028023455.1). Taxonomy (NCBI): domain Eukaryota; kingdom Metazoa; phylum Onychophora; class Udeonychophora; order Euonychophora; family Peripatidae; genus Epiperipatus; species Epiperipatus broadwayi. The sequence goes on along the minus strand of JAQFVV010006556.1, from coordinate 661,469 downwards.
TGCTCTCTTGCCACCCATTAACAGTATCTCTATCCCTCTTCCTAATCTTTCTATTGCTTTCTCCATTTCACTCAAAACCAACAAAAACAAAATAGATGACATAGGGCATCCTTGCCTTAATCCCATCCCATTTTTAACTTTAACTGATTCTATATCTGCTAATTGGTAAGTATAGTAATTATTTTCATATAATTTCTTAATAATCTTTACTAAAGCTTCATCCATTCCCAAATTTGCTAAACTTATCCATAATCTATTTCTTTTTACTCTATCATATGCCTTCTCTATATCTATACAACTCATATAAAATAATCTACCTGAATTCCTACTCATAGCCATAAGTTGTGTAACTACAAATAAACTATCTCCTATATGCCTATCTGACCTAAAACATCCTTGCATTTTCCTCACTACATTATTCTTTTTCATCCATTTTACAACTCTTCCAGCCAGCATACATGAGAAAACTTTATATAAAACTGATGTTACCACTATCAGTCTATAATTATTTAACTGTCTATGATCCTTACCCTTTCCTTTAAATAATAATCTTACTCTTGTATTACTCCAACTACCTGGAAAAATTCTCTTCTGTGCCATCTTATTAAAACATGATAATAACTTTGGTTTTGCTCTATGCCCTAAATTCATTACCATCTATACTGCCCATCCATTTAAACCTCTCACTTTTTCACTATTTAATCTTTTCCATGCCTCATTCAGTTTATTTTTTATGAACCTAATGTTTCCATTACTATATGCTTTCATGTTTTCTATCACTAAGTCCTTCACATCTAATAACTTTTCTATATCCATTACATATCTATTTAAGATTCTCTCTAACTCTTCTCTAGAACTACACTCTATTCCCTCATCATCTATTAATATTATCTCTCTCCCCCCTACCATCATCATTTATTAATACTATCTCTCCCCCCCCCTACATTTCTTCTTTTAATGTAATTCCAAAATTTTTCACTCCCATCTCTTCCACTTTTATTAATATCTTCCAACAATTTACTATTCAATTTCATTCTCTCTCTATAATGATCTATTTTAGCCGACTTCTTTTTTTCTAAGTATTTTCCCTATTTAGCATTAGTATCATTTTTACTTTTTTTGTTCTTAATAGCACACTTATATTCTCTGCATGCTTTTTTCCTTCCTTTTACACTTTTAATAACTCTCATTTTTATTACTTTTATTCTTCTGCATATTCTCAACTAAACCCCTATTTCCACTTTTTCTATTTTACCCCATCGGTTCTTATACTCACCCCCAACCAACTGTTCCATGGCTTCTTCAACTTGTATTTTATACTCTTCCAACTTATTTTTATCCTTCACTCTCCATCCACATCTTTCACCATTGTTTCTACATTTATTTCTATCCTCCATTAAATTACTAACCATTTCTATTACAATAAAGTTATGATTGCTATTACATACTCTCTCTTCATCATTAATAACCTTAATTTTCTGTATTTTGCCCTCTTTCTCTACCAATACTATTCCTAGACCATGTGTATTGTCCCTCATAAATATTTGATAAATTACCAATGCTCAAATTTATTTTTTGACAAAATTCCTTCAAAAACTAACCATTCTTATTATCTACCTCATCAATTTCTTCAATATGTCCATTCATATCTCCTATAACCATTATTCTCTTCCCATCTTCTTTAAAACTCTGTATATCCTTAACTAGGCATTCATATATACTACTGTTCCACTCCATTACAGTTTGACTTTTTCCAGTGGCTATATACACTACAGCCATCATCCATTCTTGTCTACCCAACCTTATTTCAAACCACAAATGCTCTTGACATTTAACAATGTTTAAATATTTTTTCAAAATAACACCTATACCACCACCATTTTTTTCTTTTTCTTTTCTATTTATACCCTGCCATACCACATTTTCCAAAATAGGTTCTTCTTCTCTTAGATGTGTTTCCACTACTGCTAATACTTCAAGCTTTTCATTTTCAATTGCTTTGTTTAATTCCAGCTTCTTTTCTGGTCTTCTACCATCTTGCATATTCAAAAAACCAATTTTAACAATTTCGTCTTTCCTAACTACTCTTTTATAAATTCTTGTGATTTTTTCTTCTTCATTACATTTATAAAAAACTTTCTTACCATTAATCTTATAGATTCATTCCCTTTCCACATCTACAATTATATCTAAATCTACCATCTTTTGTTTATTTCTTATATCCCATCCATTCTTCTTCTTTTTGATAATATTACAATTTAAAAACCCACTCCCCTTTAAAAGTTTACCGAATTATATTTTTTTAATATCAGACTCCCTAAAACTCTACTTTTTTGCTTTCCTAAGTTCAACCCATCTTTACTATATAATTCCCTCTTACCAATAAACCAATCCCATACATCAACAAATATAATATTATTTCTCTCACACAATTTTTTCAATCTCTTATTTATAGAACATGCTCTATCTAACAAATACCTCTTGTCAAATCTTGGTAATACTCTAACAACCCCAACTCTTCCTTTAAACTTACTCAAATTTCTAATCAATTCTATGTACTCATCCATTACTCTCTCTGATGGCTCTGACAAATTATTAGTCTCTACCATAACATATACATCTTTACTACCTTGCCTTTTTACTTTATTTATCACATCCCTAATTCTACTCCAGGAAAATATATTCTTACATACCTGCTTCTATTTTCTCTTGCAATTATATCCCCACATTCTCTGATTAGTGAATCTCCTATTAATAGTGTCTCATAGTCTACTTTCTCTACTCCATCTGTAACATTTTCTACCACCTTCTGGACCTCCTTATCCATTTCTTCCTTATCATTTCTACTCAATAATTCCTTTATCTGCTCACACTTTGTCTCTAGCAATTTTAATTTTACTTCTACATCCTTCACTTCTTCCTCTATCTTACTTATTTTCTGGCTAACCATCTCCATTGCATTACTACTTTCTCCACCCATATCTTCTGACACTCCACTAAAACCATACTCTGTCCTATCTTTTTTAACTACATTTATGCTCCCTTTCCCCTGACTTTCTCTCTAGACTACCTACACTTAAAAACCACTTTCTCACTTCTTTTATCACATTTACACACTGACTACATAACCAGAAACCTGTTACATCTTTCCTATTCTTATTCAAACATTTCAAGTGATATATCTAAGCACACACTGTACACTCTACCAGTGCTCACCTAATTCCTTTCTGCCGATCGTATATAATTGTGCAATACAAATGCAATCTATATTCTTATTTTCCAAGTCACCCATTCTATATTTGACTTTAATATCTCTTCTATTCTTCAAACCCCCCTTACATGGAAGAATAAAAATTTTTACTCTTTTCCAAAACCGATCAAACTATAACTGCATGTTTTTCGACCTTAGGCCTCCCAAACATTGTTTTTTTTCTCAAAATAAATAACTGTTTTAAAGTTTAAAAAACCTTTAATAACAAACTTAATTAAAATACAACTTTTTTTATAAATATCCTTACACTAACACACATTCAATAAAAAAACTTTTTTATTATTTTAAAACTTCTATACCTAAAATGGCAAATGAAAACCTTTCAAACAATTAAACACAAAAATTTTCAATCTTTCAAATAACTCACTCTTTTGACCATAATTTATACTTTTATACACAATAATTAGTCTTTATAGTGATGATTTCAAATGATCAATTATATATGCATGCAATAAACAGCATAACACTTATCCTGACATGTATAGACTTTTTTTAGAATTAAAACTTTAGAATAATTTATATAATACAGAACAACATTTTAGAAGTAATGTTTGTGAAAACTCTCACTAGGTAGTGAAGAATTTCAGGAACAAATTACTTTGTATGAAATCTTATAAAAAATAACAAAACATAAGGTATTGTGGTAAAACAATTACTATAACCAATTTAGTTTAATCCAGAGTTATTATTTAATCTAATTTATTGTATAAAAATGAGGCTTGAACCATTATAGATATAACGTAAAAGCAATAAAAAAAACCTTCACTTAAGGATTTTTTATTGAAACAGTCAGTTTTTCAACCTGACTTTTTCACGTGCTATATGAGCTATATAGCAGTATCCATACATATACAAATACCACCAATTCTCGTATATTTAATAATAGTAATCTAAATAAATCCCACCTAGAGTTAAATCTTGATGATTCAATCATATGTGTGTGCGTATATGTTTAGATATTTACTGCAATATTCATTTATATTCATAAAACCAAAATATGCACATATATAGATTATTAATAATTGCTAGGTGAAAAACTAATTGTATGTGTAACTTTAGACTACATATATGCAAGAATATAAATGTTAATAGATTGTAAAACATTTCGTTTTCTATAATTTTCTATATTTATTAAGTTATATATTTTCAAAAATGTATAAATTCTGCATATAACGGTAAATTAGAACGGTCAAGTTACATATATAATAAAATGTTTTTCCCAATCTCAGATTTGTTTTCTCGACATACGGTCACCAATATAATTAATCTTTATAGATATTAGATTAATTAAAAGTTTATATTTGGAATAAAATCTGGAAAACTGAATAAATTATTACGTCAATAGGCTTTTTTTTTTTTACCTAGTTTAAATTTAACACAGCAGCTTTCAACCGTAACTGCTAATTACCGTATGGACCAGAAAACAATTCTAGGAAAAGAAAGTAATGAAAAAGAGGGGGGGGGGATAAGGATATAAAAGAAGTAGCAGCCATCTTTAAAGAGGCCAGTAAAATATTTTCTAAGAGTGATCAAGACATATTTTAATAAAGTGAATTAATAAAATGTCGGGGTAAAAAGGCTTCGAATCTAGCCTTCTGCCGGGCAAACAGCCATCTAAGCCGAGACCAGGAGCAGAATCACCGTAAAAACCTAAAAGATGTCACGCTATTCAAAGGAACCTGCAGTGCAGAGAAACATCAAGAGTAACTACGGTAAATACTCTTCTAATCTAAAACCTTCAATCAATTCCCAGTAAATGCTCGCTTAAACTCAAATTAATGGCCATCTTAATATGTAAATGAAATATATATATTATTTGATAACTTTAATCTAAGAACTTGCCTAAATTGTAATTATTAACTACTGTATTTAAACCCTAGAGCCTTGACTGATAAAACTGATATAAAATAAATCTGATAGAAATTTAAGTTCTGATATAAATATAACTGAAATAGTAACTGATACAAATTTAAGTTCTGATATAAATATAACTGAAATAGTAACTGATACTAATTTAAACTGATACTAATTTAATTGATAGAAATGATTTACCTGAGAGATAAATTATTAAATGATTTAATGTATTTCAGCTGTATTATGCTTTATTATTTTTATGATCTAAAATACGTGCATTCACACACATCGTTGTTAATAAAATTGTATGATTTTATGTTTTGGGTTTACTCACAAAATATAGTTTGATTTGGTTACATATTGACTTAACTATAAATAATTAAATGCTATCTATTTCAATTCGTTTAATGTAGAATTTAAATCTTTTATATAATAATAATTTAAATAATATTTAAGATTTCTATGATAATTTGTATATGTTTTAAGTTAATGATAATGTTTGCAGTCATTAATTTCTGAGATAGCATTATAAAACTAAATCAAACATGTTTTAGCGAACATCGCACGACTTTCCTTTTCAATTAAGCAATTATCAAATTTCACTTGTTTAAAATCTTATTCTGATTTAAAATGCATTTCTTAATTTGATCTATGCCAATATTATTACTATTTAGTTACATTAAATTGTTTATGCTATAAAATTGCAAAACCGAGCTTTATTCTTAAATTAAATTATTCGCGAGTGTTAAATAAAGATTCGCTCGCATATATATGTAAGTGCGCATATATATATATATATAAAACATATAATTATATATGAGATAAAAAGCTTTGTTTTGGAAAGGATAAAATGTCTATAATTAAAAGTTATTACATACATATAATTACCTTAATATAGATTTGCTTTTTAAGTTGATATTTTAAATTAATATCTAGTTAAAGTGATAAAAATACAGCATAAATTTATAAGTTTATATTTTAATTCCTTATATGCCGTAATCCTCCTTAAGCTAAGTAAATCATAGCCTATATAGCTAACTATGTAGATTGGATTCATAAATTCCCTTTATTAGTACTATTTAGAGTACTGTAACATGAACTGATGTGGGATAGTTTCATGAAAGAAACGTGTATTTAGTGTCTTAAATTTTAAATATGATTACCTAGTCAGTGGTGCATATGTGTCCGTATGAAATGCTATGGCGTATTTTCTTATTGTTGTATTTCTTTAATGGTTGCATGCTGTAGTGCTGTACCATTACCTTTAGTTTGGGCAATTATTCCTTCAGATGGTGACTGGTACATGCCAACCCATCTCATATATCTTATAATGGGGCATGAGACTCACCTCAGAGCATAAGACTCCTGGTACATGCCAACCCATCTCATATATCTTATAATGGGGCATGAGACTCACCTCAGAGCATAAGACTCCTGGTACATGCCAACCCATCTTATATATCTTATAATGGGGCATGAGACTCACCTCAGAGCATAAGACTCCACATTTCTCATCCGTAAAAGGAGCATGAGACTCAATTCAGAGCGTAAGACTCCCATATTCTTATAAATTGCTCAATCTGCTGAACTAAAATGGCCTCCTACACCACAGCAATGAGAATCAGTCCTAGGGAACTATTACTTGGTAAGAATCCCATGAATAAGGCACATATGAGACACAATAAGACTTAGAGTTCATTTCAACAAAAATTTTATTAACAATAAATAGTGATTACATACTATTAAAGGATAAATAAATGAATAAGTTGTACAATAATATGATTATATAATGTTCAATTTGTCATCTGGCTAGATTATGTTATGAGAGCACAATTGTTATACTCTTATGTGGTTAGGTATATTGAAAAGAATCTAAGAACTTGTTTAATGGTATTAGCATTTTTAATAAAAACATGAATATTTTCTTTTAGAATTGCCTATTCTATAATGCTGGGTAGGTGGGAGTTGATAATCAGGAAAAGGACAGAACAGTTAAAGACCAGGTGTCGTCAAAGACTTTATTGGAGGCAAGGAGCTGGTCACATTTCTTGATTCTTTTGAGAGTTTAATAAAACAATGGTATGATTTGTGGTGGGGGTAATTGCCATGAGAGTTTTGCATCTCACTATCCATATGGAATAAAGGACAAAGGTAGAAAACCTTATTATTGAAAAAAATCCATTATGAATGGCATTTTCAAGTGAGAAAATCATATCAGATCTTATGTTGGAATTGATTATAATTATATCTTTCAGTGTTTTAAGTCTTGGGCACTGGTGTATAATATGGTCTATGGTTTCATCTTCACAAGCACACAGACCACATATAGGGTCAATGCTAGTAAAACTTCTTCGATGATAAAGAAACCAATTTGTGGGAAGCACATCAAGATTTATTTTAATGATGAAGTCAAGGAATTTGGGTTCCAGACTCCATCTTTTGCAGTGAGTAATGAGTCTTTGGTTGGTTACTTTTAGGCTGGTTTTAATGGGTTGTTGATTATAGTTGATTATATTGTATGCTTCCCATAAGGTGATTTTTTTGTTAAGGTTAAAGGGCATAATCGGGTTATAGAGTTGTAGATGGTCTATTAGGGATGCTATCCATGAACTGGAAGAGGGTGGAGGATGATCTGTCGGTGTAATTTTTTTAATAATGTTGGAGTATCCGCAGGAGAGGGTCAGATTATGTAGAGTGTTGTGGGTTTTCTGTAAAATGATTGTTTGTATTGAGTGGAATGACAGTCCATTGAACCTGCGTGGTCATTGGATACCTCGCAAGCTAATAGCAACTGTTCTTCCTCTCCAGAGAAGTTTGGTGCATAATCGGTTAATTTTATTTTGAAACTGTTTAGACATTTTTACGAATGGAAGATAATATGAAATTTTTGGCATTATGATCATGTTGAGGAGGCCAACCTTTCCATATAATGAAAGATATACTCTAGAGAGTGAAGTGGTGATGGCTTCAGTTGAATGAAGGATTGCATCTTGAATCTCTCTTGCCATTGCAGTTGGAGTTTTGAAGATTGGGAAACCTAGGTATCTTTGGGGTTTTGCAGAAAAGGGAGAGTTAATTTGTTTACCAGACATTATTTTCCAGATGGAAGATTTGTTAAAATTTATTTGTAGGCCAAGTTTTGCTGTATTTATGTTTAAGATGTTCATGATATGGGGAAGGTATTTAATGGTGGGAAGCACAACCGTGATGTCATCTATATATGCAAATACATTGAAGTTTTTATTGAGATAGGGAAGGAATATTCCAGGGAGGTTTTTTTTTTATATCCATCAGAAGAGGGTTAATGTATGCTGTGAAGAAAAGGGCACTGAGCAGAGATCCTTGAGGGATTGACTTGTATGGCTTGAAGCCTGGTGTGATCTTGCCATCAAGAGAGAGAAAATTCTCTCTGTTGTTGAGCAGATTGCTGACCATCTGAACAATCCTGGCTGGAATGTCGCATTCCAACAGAATATCCAGGAGGATGTTTATCTGGACTGAATCAAATGCTGCTGCAACATCCAGCTGGACAGCAATAGGTTTTGATTTACGATGAACTCTGATGTAATTGAAGAGTGCAGTTACATTGGACATGGCATGTGAAGTTGATGATCCCTTTTTTCCATATTGGTTTGATGAGATATGGCTAAGAATTTGAGTTTGGATTTAATTTTAAATGACTGACTCAACTATCTTAATAAGTAATGGGGTCATGGAAATTGGCCGGATACTGTTAATGTCATTTAATAGTTTTTCTTTTTTAATAAAAGGCACGAGTGCCACTGGATAAAGATCTGTTATGTTTCTGTTTCCAGAGGCTAGGTGATCAATCATTTTTTTTAATAATTGGCACAGTGAATTGACTGAGGTTTTTGAGAAGGAAATTTGGGATGCCATGAAGGCCAAGATGAACGCCATCAGGGAGATGTTATTTTCTTTTTGATTTGGATTTCTGTGATGCCTTGTTTGCCGGCATCACCAGCATCCAACCAGCTGTTTATAGGAGGAGCTCCATCTTTTTGCATTAATTGGCAGAATTGTTTGCTGATGTGCTGCATCATTGGAAAGCTAATGAGATTGGTTCCATTAGTATTAATGGATAAGGGAGTGATTTGTTTTTATTGTACCCCAGTGCCCATCTGAGGTAGTCTCTCATCCAGCAGTGTTGCTGTGCTAAGAAAAATTTGGCTATTCTGATGGATATATATTCTGCAAGGGACTTTTGCTTGATTTTGTAGAGATTTTTAAGGAAGATAATTTTTTCTGTATTTGTTAAATTTTGCTGTGATGCTGGAAGTTGTATATTAATGTCTGTTAGGTCATTTAGAAGGCCATTAGGTCCTTTGATTTTCCTGGTGTGGTGATTTAATATGGACTGTAGTATTCCGATGGAGGAAAACCAGCCCTCCTCAGCAAGAACGGAAAGGATGTTTATTTTCTGGAAAAGGATGGATGCCTCAGACACTATCGTTTCAGTCATATTTGATTGGGTGATCATGTGCATGGTTTTACCAGGTCCATCAATAGGTGTAGGGATTGAAATAGGTGTAAGTTGTAAGATTATAGCCATATGATCAGAGAAAGCAATAGGGGCCAAGGCTGCATCAAGGTTGAAATGTAGCTCTGGGATGTAGTAAACAAAATCAATCAGGGACTTTTTAGTTTTAGTATAGAAAGAGTAGGCTTTGGGAGGGGGGGAGAAGCTCTCTCCACACATTAATCTGCGATTTATTAGATGCAAAAATCTCTTGTTGAAGTCATTGTATGTGGTGTTAAAGTTTCCCAGAAGAATATTAGGGGAGATTCTGTTAGCATTGATGGCATTTAGGATATGGATTATTTTTAGATATTGAGAGGTGTCTCTGGTTGTATATATATATAAGCTATGATGATCAGATAACCCCAATAGACTATTTCTATGACAATAATATTGGAATCTAGAAATAGAATGCTAAAACGGTTTGGTGGTGTTAACTTGCTGAGAAGAATACTGACTCCACTTGAAGCAGAATGGCCTATGGAAAATCTAGTAAATCCAAGAGCTGAGAGAAGAGATAGTATTTTATGATCAGTCTTATGGTGATATTTAGTTTCACCCATAAGAAGTATATGAGGGGAGCAGAGCAAGAGCCAGTTTTTAATAGCTAGAACTCTATCAATTGAGTTGATGCCACGAATGTTAATGCCAGTAATTTTGCAGAACATAATAGATTAATCCAAACTGTCCTCAGCAAAGTGTACCAAGTCATTGTGGGACATCTCAATGTTAATGAGGTCTGATGTTGTTTGGCAATCTGAATCTTGCGATTGAACTTGTGGATGGATTGGTGATATATTTGTTGGTTGAGGAAACGCATCCATGAAGTCTTCAGTGTCTGATGAAGTAGTGTAATCTGTCTGAGATTTGTCAGATGGATCAATGGTATCGATGGTTGTAGGATCCATGGTTTTCCTCTTTTTTTCTATGGATTTGTGAAGCTTTGTGCTGGATATATCTGAAATATGTTTGTTAGAGGGTGGTGGTGAGTAATGTATCGGATGGGAGCTGTCATCATCAAAGCTTGATTTATCTGAGCGAATTGATTTTCTTTTAAGTTTTTTATTTGTATTTTGGGTATTTGTTGTGTCGGTTTTTTGAGGGTTTTGAAGTTTAATAGTGTTGTTTTCTTTTTCCTGTTCTTTTGATAAAAGTGTTTTTTATTGTTATAAGAATTTGGTTTAAATTTTAGACCTGAGTCATTTTCGGTTTGCTGTAATTGTTGTGAAACATTAATTATGCTGACTTTCAGGTTAAGTGTTTGATAAGTCTTTTCATCTGGATGGTTAATTATTGCAGGAGTTGAAGAATTGAGGACAGTTTGTGGATCATTTTGTTTAGGTTTTCTAGACTTAGCTGTCACAAGTGATGATGTATCAATGGTTTTAAGCTGGGTAGGAGTTGTTATAGATGCATTGTTTTGAAATTTATTAAATGTATTTTCTTTATCACCTGGGTTTTCCTTGCTCTCAGATGGTTTGGTCATATTGTCTTCTTTTGTGGAAAGAGCTTGACCTAATATTGTTTCTTGGGGATTAGTATAATATGTATCATATGTATAATCTTGAGTATTATTGGTTTGAGTGATTGGTTTAGGAGCAGTATATGTTATTGCTTGGTTCTCTGATTCACTACTATTAGTTTAGAGGTTGGCATTTGTTCTTTCTTGAAATTTTTCATTTTGAAAAATAGGTTTGGATGTGAAAGGGTTTGTTGGAGAATTTATTTGAATCAGATTGTCTGGGTTTGTGAGGTTGTTGTTTAAATTAGGCCCATGTGGTGATTGTCTATTTAAGGATTTGATAGCCATGTTAATAGGTCTACCAGGACATCTGTGAACTTTATTCTTTTTAATACCACAGTGTGTGCAAATTCTTGCTGCACAATCTTTAATGAGGTGTGTTCTTTGAAGGCAGAAGAAACATTCAGTGTGTGCAAATTCTTGCTGCACAATCTTTAATGAGGTGTGTTCTTTGAAGGCAGAAGAAACATTGTGGCTGTACTCCCCTGAATGTCAAAACCATAGGAGAACCTCTTGCAGTAATAATGGTGGGTATGTCGGTGGGTATGTTTTTCTTTAATGTAAGTGTGAAGATAACTGTATTGGACAGGATTTGTTCTTCAAAGTGAGGGTTTAATAGGTGTTTAAATTTGCTAACTGAACCATAATTAATAAGGATGTCTTGTAGTTCTTGTTCTTTCAAGTGGGCAAGGCAGTTTTGAATTCTGCCGGATAGTGTAACTGGACGGTTCATATCTATGGAGCATAGTATATAATTTCCTAAAGATCTGTAGTTATTTTTAAAGTTCATATGGTCCGCCCACTTTTTAAACTCAATGATAACATAGTCATTGGGGTGATTAAGGATCATGTGAATGCCTCTGCCTAGTTGCTTTTGATTGATTAGACTGTATAGTTGTTCTAGAGGGAACTTATATAAAGCACATTGTTGATTTGTTATGGCTAAGATTAATGACTTATCACTGTAGTAGTTTGCAAATGATTTATATAGAGTGTTAGGAATCGTTTTGTTGAAATTGTTATTTATTTTAAGGTACATGTCATCATTAAGATCATTTATATTAAATAAGACATTTTTCAGAGTGTTTGATTCTTGTTCTATGTCTAATTCTTAGATATTCAAAGATAGTTCATTGAAATTATCAGCCTTAATATTTTCGGAGATGCTCTCAGAATTTTTAGACCTTACGATATTTGCGTACATAGAGGAATTTTTCAATATTGGTATTGAGGAAATTGGTTTAGATTGTAAGTTGGCTGATGTAGCAATGGATTGTTCTGTGCTATAATCTTTGTTTTGGAATGAGATTTATCAGTTTTTAAATTTATTTCTTCTTTTTGATTTTTAAATTTACTGTTGACAAACTATAATGTCACAGCACTGGTTTTGTCAAACTCTGGTGGAAAAGTTTTAACTTTAAAAATTTCACTGAAATCATCTTGTTGATAATTTTGTCTATTATTTTCAGTTATGGTTTTCAGGGAATTATTGGGCAAAGGAAATTGCTCATTAGAGTCTTCTGAGGGTGCGTAAAGTCTTCGGAGAGGAGATGATTGGTTTTTGCTTGTATTTTTAAGGATTTCAATAGTTTCGCTTGATGAGATATTTATGCTATTGTTTATATTAGGGGTAAGTTGAATATTTGTTGATATTTGCGATGATGTTTTCTTTTGATTTATTGGTTTGTGGGTTTTTATACATTGTAGAAGTTAGTTTTGATGCATTTAGATTAGATCTAAGGCTTTAAAATTTATGACCAATGACTGCTTTGTTAGATTGAATGCTGAGATCGGGGCTAACATTATTTTGAGAGTTATCGATTATATTATCACTTTCCATAATATATAATGATTAAAACTGACTTACCTTGAATAAAAAACATAATAATAATTATAATTTTGAATAATTGTTTACAATCATCCCTGTCTTCCTGAAACTGAATCACTAAGGGACACTTTTTTTAAGACCCGTTGCAAAGATGGCTGCCAAATGTGGAAGTATAAAACTTAGAGTTATATGTTTTCCTTTACACACTTGTCTCTGAAGTCTAACATCCATTAGTCAGTTCCACCCACCATTTCAAGTAATTAATTCAGCATTGATCTGATATAGAATCCAATATAAGTAGTATTTTACAGTGTAGAGAATATATTAAAGTATTCGTGCTAGTTAAAATATGTAAATTATGTTCTCTCAAAATTAACTATCACTTCCACTAATATGGCAAATCTAAATCCTTATAGCATAAACCGGGCATAGAAATCAAATAACCATGAGCAAAGTCAAATCGTTCCAAATTAAAGTTCAGCTCATGCAAAATTCATTTGTGAGTGATAGAGATATATGTGTATCAGCCAAATAAATAATTAACTGTAACTTGCCTAATATCACCTGTGTGTGATATGAGGCTATATATATATATATATATATATGTAAAACGGAAATGCAAAATCTCTAAATTCTGTTAGTTGTGTTAAAGAATTAAAATCACTCTTAAATAACTAGCCTATATATGTAAACCAAACTACTTGAATCCATACATACAAAATTGCTACCCATAATACATCACTTACATGTGAACCCCTTTCAATTATAAAATCCCTTATTCACCTGTGTGTGAAACCAAGCCTTTACTTATTTTATTATAATTTTGAATAATTGTTTACATTGAAAATTATTAAATTGATTTCAAATTTAATCTAGTTTCTTGTCTTAGTCTTGCTCACCGACTCAATTTTAGTTAATAATTAGTAATTAACTTTATAGTATTATTGAAACTTTATATAGAATTAGTAATGATAAGTGTGCCACATGATACCTATATAGAGATATGCTATAAAAAATACCCATTATTACCCCGTCTTATGTGCTACTGATGAGCTACTGCCGGCACATGAAGAATTGAAATGCTGCTGTGACCTCAACTGTGTCATTTGTAAGGTTGTAAGTCTATGAGCAATGCTGTGGCTTCCACCACCGTAAACCTGGTCAGCCTTAGGATGATCTATCAGAGTTCTAGGTTTTGTTGCGCAAATGCACATATATGACCGTTACATTATAAAATTCTATATATCAATGATGAGTTCCTAATACAATCACTATGTTTATCAAATTGTTTGATATGATATTGTAGAATCTTATTACTGTAAAATTCCATCTTCATTGAATTGGACATGTAAAATAAATGAAAATATAAAAGTTCCTGAAAAGTATTTTAAGGTGAACTTAAGCAAGTTGTTTGTGGAAAAGACAGACTTCTTTCATGTTATAAAAATCATTTGAAATGCACTATAAAGAAAGGCAGTGTTGAGTGTTTTCATTGTAAAAATTTGGCTAATGGAGAGCTATCTTACAACAGTCTTTCAAAAAGAGAAATTTGCTTCATCATAAGACATCAAGTATATAGAATAATGGATTGACATATTCTAAACATAGAAGTATTGCGATTCAGGGATTGGTTTGTACAATCATTGCAAAATTGATCTGCATTATATTTCCATTATAATTGCTGTTGTTTTTTCTTTTTCTTCTTAAAAAATTAGAATGGCCATACTCATCAGCAAATGACTGCTGTTGCTAATAATTATTGTTAACAATTTCAAACTCACTACTTATACTGTTTATTGCACTAGATTACTCTAACATTTGTTTTCCACAATCAGTAATTTATATTATATATAGAAATTATTCATTAGTTTTTTATTTTAATTTTTTTATCTTTGATTTTTTTTTTTTTTAAAAAAACCCAACAACATACTATTCTTTTACTTTTATCTTTTTTATCTTTTATTCATACATTTTAAAAGCATGGTGAATAAAATAGTTTTTACTATTTAAATCAATTTCTCTCTGAGATCTTCCATTGTTGTGTAGATTTTTTGAAATGTAAATTCAAACAAGATAATTTGTTTATGTTATTAAATATTTAAAAATTCATTGATTAAATTAATTTAAAAAATCAACATTAAAATAAAGTTAAACAAAAAAAAATCCAATAAATAATAAGAATAATTAAGAAATGTCTTTATTAAAAAAATTAAATTAGAAAAAAGTCAATCTTAAGCAAAAAAACAGATTTTATGCAAATTATATTTTTATCCATCTTAAAAAATGTTATTGCATTTAAGAATGTACTAAAATAAAAAATCTTTAAATATAAAACTGCAGATTAATTACCCCTTCATCAGCCCCCCACATTAAAAAAAGAAAAAAGTGTGCATTTTATATTAGGTAAAATGATTGCCAGTTGTAAAATAGTCAATAATTTATTTTATAACCAATAATTAATAGTCAAATGTCCAGCTAAATTGACATGGACCACTTTTCTTAAAAGAAAAATCACTTTTGCCTTTAATATGAAAAAAAGTCCAAGATTCAAATTCTAAGGTATGATTATGAAAAGTAGAAGCACTAATCTCTATACCACAGATATATAAATAACCCAGGAAGCCTGACCTTCTCTACAATTACTTCACTATGATTTGTTCTGTGAAAAATTTATTTCTTTAAAAGCATACTTTATTATTTTACAGCCTATTATATGCATATATGTACATACATTTATTTTAAAATTATTTTATTAAAAACGTAAGTAAATATTGATATGTCAGAATTAATTGTGGTTAAAGACAAAATACCCCAATGCTATCTACATGTAAGAGTTTAGTTACAATGTTTTTAGCCTAGTTATTGAACATATCAGGCAGAGAAATTTATGTATACTTATAAGATGAATGTTTCTATAGTAGATGCTTGTATATTCTTTTCATATACATAGATATGTAAACATGTTTATTTAATAGTGTAAAAAAAAATTCTCACTCAAATACAAGAATGCATTATTTTTATTTTGGCTTAATCTTTTCATTTTATATTAAATTCTATTCCTAGCATTATCTTTTTTTATTCTGTTAATTATTTATGAGGGGGTTTATATTATTTCTTCTATTCATGTTTTATCTTCTTTGATTGAGCACCAATGATAAAGACTAATAATGTTCAAATCATTTCTGTCTACAGCAATATTTAAATTTTCACTGCATGAAAAAAATCGATTACAAAACTCTTTTTACTTAACCTGTATGTAAAAAAAATTGACAACATAATGATTCACTGCTCAACATGCTTCTGAATGAATAAAAAATTTGTCACAAAACCGCACAGCTGGATCAAAGCTATTTGGAGACATAGTTGCAGGCATAACCATCTAAAGAAAAAAAAATGAAATTCCAATGAGATTATAATTCTGAATATATATGGCAATGTAATTATTTTTCTTTCTCTATTTGCATTTATCATATATTACATTCTTTTGAAAATAAAATTTTATATTTTAAGGTTATGAGTACCTTTTTTATTTTTTTCTCTAATGTATATATATATTATAATGGTCTGATTCGTCTGTCTCGCTAACACATTGCAGAATTCAAACCCCAGAAACAAAATTCAACACTCTAGAAGGGGTTGCCTTCTAGAAATTTTAAGTTTGAATCTAAAATCTATACTCCACAGCACCACCTATGTGATAATGCATCTGATGCTACTAATAACATAGTTTCTTACCGGTGCCGGTGGTTAGGGAGAAGCAAGAGACTCGATATTACAAAACATCATTAGATTTGCCAACTAAAGACTATGAATGATACACTATATATATATACACACAAAAGGTGAAATGGACCGAAGTAATAGTATGGAACACAGAAAATAAATAAATATATTCAAACTGACTAAAATTTAAATATGGTTTATTAATTAAACATTATTAACTAGCATTGTCTGAATAAGCCAGTCCATGCTGTCAACTCATTAATATATATATATATATATATATTAATATATATATATATATATATGATATGAGTTTAATATATATATATATATATATATGGAATACATTTAATAAAGTGGCATTTACATTAATGGCTTGTTAATTTATACATGCTCTCTATACCTCGGGTCAATGCAAATAAGATCATAATAATGCACTTGAACAAAAGTACATTTACATAAAGAAAGATTGATTTCAAGATATGCAAAGCCTATGGTGAATATAACAAGTGTTTGCTTAAATTAATTTACACATTTAACATTTGAGAAAAGAATTTATATTGAATTTAAGAATAGTGTGGACAAAAGCTCATTGAGCTACAGGCATGGAAGTGGTTAAGATGTGGGCAATTGAATAAAAATTTCATTCTAATATTAAAGAGAATGATGGTGCTAGTAGAGAGTCAATATATAGGATGGAGTGCGATACATTAAAATGGCGGCTTTGTGAAATAAAATAGAATAATAAACAATGAAATTAAAGCAGATGGGATGGCATCTCACCATGGACCCCATGAAAGGTTTTGTCACAAACAGTCCAAGCATGGCATTGTACCATGAATTCCGTGGCTGGGTGACTGAAGCATAATATTCCCAGGTATGGATTCTAGCTCATACTCTATCTGGAAATCATGAGGAGGAAAGGCAAAGATCTGAACCATAAATCCCTATAGAAACAAAGCAGGCCTCAACATGACATATGCCTACACCAGTAACCCACAATATAAAACAAGTAGTAAATATATAGAAGGGGGTAACTAAATAAGTAATGGCGCTTAACCAATTCCTATATAATCTAAAGATGGTCCACACATTCTCAACCTCAACTTTTATAGTTCATAAATTATATAATAAATGCAATAATATTAAATCGTGCTTTCACACTTCCAACATAAAGCTATAACAATGTTGGAAGTGTGAAAGAACGATTTAATATTATTATATTGAAGACAAACGCAAAGTATAAATATACAGGTTATTACATAATAAATACAACAAAATGTCATTTTAAAATAAGAAAAATGAAGGGGAATTCATAAGGTTATATGTAGTCATGCATTTCTCTATATTATAAAGTCTACTTATCAATTTTGCACATATCCTCGCTTTATATAAAAAAAATGTGAAATATACCTTTTTTAAAAACAATTATTTAGGAGATTAATAAAATAAAATAGCCCGTGAACAAACAATTTTAGAAGACATTTTCTAAGGGGTCAATT